>CAUYQG010210279.1:0-15120 GCA_963574415.1 Tarsius wallacei
AATAACTCAAAAACGAGCTGGGTATGGTAGCGCACGCCTGTAGTTCCAGCTACTTGGAAGACTGAGGCGGAAGGATCGCCGGAGCCCAGCGGGTCGAGGCTGCGGTGGCCGGGAGCAGCCACTGCACTCCAGTCTGGGCGATCGAGTGGGACTCCAACTCAAAAAAAAATAAAAATAAAAATAAAAAAATAAAAGGATACTAGAAGCAAACACACAATAGAACAGTTCCTGAAGATGTGTGACATATAGGAAACCCCAGCAAATGATGAGAGTGGTAGGCAAATTACAAGACACCAAAGAGTGCGTGTGTCAGAACCACCGCTCATGAAATTTAAGAATGAAAGTGACTTGATGCTATTTGAGTCTGTGGAAAGGTGGTACATTTGAGTTACATTAAAATATCAATGCTCAAGGTCTTTTACTATTTACAAAGTGGCAATCTCTTTGTAGGAATGAGACTCAATTCTCGAATTCCTTTGTTTCTATTATATCACTGGCAATGCTTTACTTGGTACAGAACCTGTTCTCTCACAAACACTAAGATGAACTTATTTTTCAGCTTAAAACATTTCTGTAGTTTGTTTTGCCATAGAGCAATTCTCCCATCACCCCCAGGCTTTTTAGCTTGGGAGGCTAAGGACCATCTTAGACCCTTGCCTCTCAAATTGCTATCCTTAAACCAGCATCATCATTATCTGAATATTTGTTAGAAATGCAAATTTGTGGGCCCAACTCCAGACTTACTAAGCCAGAATCTACATGTCAACAAGACCCCTGAGCTAGTTTCTGTGCGCATTACAGTTTGTGAAGCACTACTCGATACCGACGGCTGCCTTCCTTGGTCATCTTTTATTAAGCTAAACCTCTCTTCACAGTCCCAACTGGGTCACAAACACTGAATACAGATGAGACAGTGCAAAGCCTACTGCAGAACCAAAATGCAATTCTCAGAAATGTTTATACCTTTCCTGAGTTATTAGCACCAACCGGTTCTTTGCAGAAAGCCCAGAGAGACCCATTGCCAGAAGTTAGAACGAGAACATGACTCTTGCTCAATTGTAACAACAGCAATAACCAGAGACGCCATTCCCAATTCCCTGATTTGTACGTCTGTGTCTCAGGTCCTTGGCTCCCCCAAAAAATCTTTCTGTGAATATTGATTCCATCCAGCTGTCAACACCGGTCTTTCGGTATTACCTGGGATGGCGTTTATAAGAAAGTACCCCTGTAAATTCTACCACCTGCTACTGAGTTTAGTGATGATATTAAGTACAGAATTAAACTGTTGGAATGTATGCTATGTCAGAAGTACATTAAGCTTCAGTACTGAATTATTTATACTCTGCTACGTTTGTAAAGGACATTGTTCTACATCTGCCCATGCAACAAAGCTGTGTTGTAAAGGGTATATGCATTTTTAGGGAGTATAGGCTCCAGGGAAGATTAGGCTAAATACTCTCCAGCATCTATTATTTTACATAAATGATTATCAAGGAAAGTCTTGAAGGCGAGATAAGAAGTCACAAACGTGTAATACGTAGTCTGAGGGTGGTGTATATGTGTGTGTGCCTTTTTCTTTTCCTGTGTTGCCTTAGGGTCTTGGGCAGGTAACAGGTAACATTGTATAAAACCTCAGTGTTTCTGTTCTTCACCATTCAATGGGCACATACAGGGTCTTATTAAGACTAGTGACCTAATGCCACCAAATCTTCCCCATCTGCCAGCATGACCTCAAACTGATTCAAAGTGTTATCTTAGTATTTCTTGGAAGCAGCACAAGTATTGCACAAAATGCATGTTCCTTTTGGTCCTGAGAGGGCTCCTTAGGACTCCATGGTTCTCCTATTGGGTCCTAGCTATTGCCAAGTGCAGGATTTTAGATGCTCAGACGCTCATGGCACAATGTCTTTGATGATGGAGAATGTGCTGCGGTAGAGATTCCACTGAAATTGTTCTTCTGTTTTCCTTTACAGTTCTCTGTTTTCCATAGGATTCAGTCCTTTGCTGTTTGACAAATCCAGTTGGCAGATCCCATCCAGATCCAGAAATTCTCTTTCCCCTTCAATTATCGACAACACCTTAATGGGCTTAGGCTAATAGAGCCTGACTCTTTCCTTCACTATGAATAGTCTCTCGGGATGATACTTGTTCTCATGTACATATATAAGGGGGGACACACACCAAAAAACTAGAATTATTTTTTGGAGGGCAGACCCTTTGCAGTGCAGGCCTCCCACTAGTTGTGTGTTCTAGGAACCCACTGACATCTGCGAACCAGTTAGTGTTGTGAGAGACTGTGTTCACCTTCAGTTAATTTTTTTAGAGATTTGTTTTCAATGCATTTGCCCATTTCATGATGGGTAATTGACGAGAGTACTTGCCCACTCTGCACTGAGTGTTCAGCAGTTTTTGACCAAAAACAGCATGACTCCCATGCCCCACCCTCCCTATTCCCCTGGTCTTGCCCTCAGCAACTTTTTCTTGTTTCCTTGGATGAAAAACTTCCTTAAAGGGAAATGTTTTGTTGATGTGGAAGAGGTGAAACAAAAAACAGCAGAAATACGAAAAGACATCAAAATTGGCAAGTTGAAAATTTTTAGAGTGGAAAAAGATCTCAATAGGTGTACTGCATCAAACAGGGTGTGTTTTGAAGGTGGCTGAAGTTCAAACATGTAAGAACAGATATACAATTTTATATAAATAAATTTTGTTTTTGGGGGGTCCCCCGCTTGAATGCACTGGACAGCTCAGACATACCTTCAAACCCATCCAGCTCTGAAATAAAATGCCAGCTGTAAGAGTGTCACCCTTAAGTTTTCAACTTTCTTTTGGAAACAGCTAGAAGTGACTAGAACTAGGTTTACTATACTATAGAAATAACTCTGAAAGTAGACAATTAATAAAGACATGGGAATCTTCAGTGTTTAATCTTAATATTTTCTAAGCAGTATATTTTTTCATATGAATGTAATTTGCAATCCAGAGGTCTAAACTGACTAAAAATCTTTTTGTTTACTCTATAAAAATGTTAAAAAGTGGCAAGTGTGATTTTGTCACAGACACAGTATAACATACTAAAAAAAAATAAGGATAGTGAGAAATAAAGATATAATGAAATTCCCATAAGAACACATCATCATTAATATCATCACCAAAATTTGCTCTGTGACTTTTTTGTCCATGAAATTGCATTTGGCTGGGCGTGGTGGCTTAATCTGTAATCCCAGCACTTTGGGAGGCTGAGATGAGAGGATTGCCTGAGCCCAGAGGTTTGAGACCAACCTGGGCAACTTGGTGAGACCTCGTCTCTACAATAAATCACAAAAAACTAGCCAGGCATGGTGGCATGTATCTGTAGTTCCAGTTACTTGGAAGGCTGAGGTGGAAGTATTGCCTAAGCCCAGCAGGTTGAGGCTGTGGTGACCGTGAGCATGCCACTGCATTCCAGGCTGGGTGACAAAAGTGAGACTCCAACTCAAAAAAAATTGCATTCATTTTCGTGAACTTTAAGTCTGATGGGTCTACTGTTAATGAAATATGAGAGCACACGTCAAGCATATTCCAATATCATTGCTTAAAAGGCTGACTTTTCAATTTTCGATAGAGGTGGTTGTTAAAACATGGGAAAAAATGAGAGCTGCCAAAATAGAGTAAATTGAGAAGCAATTGTTGGGAAAAGTGCCAGTTAAGCACATCTAACTAGTGGGAGAAGAACAAATGAAAAACAAGAACTAGAAGAAAAAGAAAATGAGCAGTTAAGAAGGGTTCTTATGGATGGTGGTGGTGAGGGTAGGTGTGAAAGGATAGCAAGCATTTTCGCTCAGTGACTCATCAAGAAATTTGAAGGAAAAAATGTGCTTGTAGATTTAATATTGAAATTGAGTTTCCTGTGCTCAGCTTCCTGGAAACTACAAATGCAATATACAGATGAGAGGATGAAAGAAAAACAAGGGATAGAGAGCAATCCTCATGAGGAACTGAGGCTGGGTTTGGGCAGCTCTGTAATTTGCTCATAGGGCTGGTGCTGTCATTCCTTGCTCCAGTCCCTGGTGTCAACCCTGCATAAATGATGCAGCGAGCTGGAATGTCCTTGGGACTGAATGACATTTTTGGTAATTATCGGGTATAGCAAACTCATCATTCATTGAGTCATTTATTTAACAGTTATTCATAAAGCACCTACCATACAGAGGGCTCTAATGGAAATCACAAGAGCTGGCTCTTGCTTGTGGGAGTTTGAAGGGTAAATGATGACACTTTTCTAAACTAAAGTAAAATGTTTTTGGAATTCAGAAGGGAAGATTATTTATATGTGAGAGATCAGGATAGCTTTATGGAGATGCTGGCACTTGAGCTAAGTCTCAAAGAGTTGGTAGGAGTTGGACATTTGCAAACAGGAAAGAAAGCCATATCAATATATGGGAATATCCAAAACTAAGATGTGGCATTTGAAAAGTACAACACAGCTGGCTGGTACATAAAAAGAGTTGAAAGTGGGTCTGAGTGAATAGTTGATGTGAGATAATGGACCACATTAAATTTGAACTTTATTGTTATGAATTCAAAATACGTGAAAGGATTCTCAGTAGGAAAGTGATTCCAGTAGGACTTAGCTGAAGGCTTTAGGAAGATCAATGTACCATGAAAGTGTATGATTAAGCAGAACAGAGACAGACTAGGGACCTATAAGGAGCACTCATCAGCCTTTTATACCAGAACCACATCAACAATATTGTGACTGTCATTCTTCTGTTGCTTTTACTTTAAAACTAGATGTTGCTTCATTTTAAAAAATATAGATTAAAGGGTAACATGTTACAAAGGGCTTCTTAATGTAAATAAAGTCTCGTTTTTTAAAAACTTTAAGTTGTATCTTTACCTTTACATATGAGATTTCCAATACTTTTAGTATATGTTTATAATAAGCCCCTCCGTATTTTTGGTCACACTGTTGATTCTTCTTTGTATCTTCTCTATAGCCACTAAATCTTTTCCAAGGTACTGTGAATTGACCTCAACTGCATCCCTAGGCTTTAAAATGAAATCATTTTACCTACAATCTTTTTTCAGACTGAAAAAACTCTTTCTACAGCATTTCTGACAGATAATCAGTCACCTGCCTTTGATTCACATGATGGGGATTGTTGCACAAGGAATCTGCGAATCTGCACTTAGGCACTCTTTCAAGTCTTAGATAATTCTTTTTTATCTTGAATCCAAATTTATCTCATAACATTCCTTTTGTTCCCAATTTTGTCTTGTGGAGCAACCCACGTTAATTCCAGTCTACTTTTCTACCCAAATATCCTTCAAATCCTCCAACAGCACCCACAAATACCCCTCCCCCCAAGACTTTAAATATCTACAGACATTTACAAGAACATTACATACTTCTATTTTCTTCAAGGTTGAGCAAGCCCAGTTCTTTCACCTGTTTCTTACATGAGACGATTTATAGAGTCTACATAATGACTTGTCCTCTAGATATTCTCTAGCTGGGCAACATTCTCCTCAAACTCTCATTTGCAGGATTAAGCACAATACCCTGATGTGGTCTGACTACTATGAGAAAGGCCCACAATGTAGACATAACTTCCTTTAATTCAGACTTATTTACCTCACAATACTGACTCACATTATGCAAGAAAAGAAAGGATGAAGTAGGTTGTATATTTAACAACAAGCACGAAATAAATGCATACAATTTTTATGACTCCAACTCTATGCACGTATTTCTGTTTTATGTTGACAAGAGATGTTTACCAATAATCTCATTGTCTTCATGAATTATTAGGAACTATCCCTAATGATCTAAACATCTTTTTTTAAAGGAACTAAACAAAGGAAAAAAAACAATATTTTTTATGAAACTCTAACTTTTTTTCTCTTAAAGTAAAATTTTTGATTCTCTTTTTCATTATATATTCTGGAACTGACAATAGTTTGCTAAGCTTTTGTCTCTTTCTCTCTCTCTCTCTCTCTCTCTCTCTCTCTCTCTCTCTCTCCCTCCTTTTTCCTCCCTTTCTAAAGATGACACATACTTTGAATTCCTTCTTATAAGATTTTTTCAGGTTCTTCAATTTAAAATACCAGAAACCATTACCAAAATTGTACCATTTTCTAGATTCACAATGCTTTCCCAGACTCATTTAGTTTATCATGTGGCAAGAAATAGTGTATTTTTAATGAAAATTAAACATTAAAAAGCAGGCATGCAGAAACAGGCAATGGGACAGAAATGTTCAAAGCAAATTAAAGACCAAAAATATTCTGTGAGTCATTACCCTTCCACGCAGCAGTTGCCAGTGAAAACCAGCCATTTCCCTGTAACCAGACCAGTCAAAGATGAATGAAGAAGAGGAAGTAAGGCTTGTCTGTGCTCCTATAAAGTCATATGTAGCATTCTTTATACAGAAGCTCACTTCTTTACTTCTAAATTAAAGACAAAACTGACTTGGGACTTACCAGAGAATTACTTCTCAGTATTCTTCTAACTACAAGTGGTGAACTCATCATGAATTTCTAATAAAACCTCACTGGAGGGTGAGATTAGCTAGATACTTGTAAGCTGAGCAGAAGGCTCAGCTCCTGCAGCCATCTTTACACGGTAGCCAGATGCCTTCTAAGCTTGCAAGAGCTCCGTGAAAGTCTGATTGCCATCTTTACTGCCTGTTCAACTTCTGTCTTGGCTTGCATCTTGAAACCTGATTATGTACTTTGGTTAGACCATTTGCTCAATTTTAAAACAATTTGATATTGTTTCTCTTTCTCTGGTCCTGAATTCTATTCTTGATGCAAACCTCATTAGTCATCTAATAGTTGACATTAATTTATAATAAACTGGAGGTGTGTTAGATTTTATTTATGTTTACAAAATTATTTAGACTGCCATTTGTGGTGTTCCACTCTCCTGTGGAATAGATACTCTGAATAATGTCTCACTACAAAACTAGTAATAGTGAATAAAATGCATCACTGAATGAGTAACAAAGTGAAAGTCTTCAAATAATTACCTGAATTATCTCTTTTTCCTCTAGAGTAAATTCTGTGTCTTCACTTTTGTGAAGAAAAGTCATACTGAAGGCTTTCTCAAATGTCTCTTAATAGTTGTTTGTCTTTTCATAATATAGGGGAAAAAAAACGCTGATTAGTATAAGTAGCTTGCCTGTCTCCCTCTTGGTAAGTTTAGGCCCTTTGCTCTGAAAAGCCTCCCCTGAATTAGAGTGCAAGACATAGCTAGCTATTATATCTGGCCCATTTTTTGGTATATGTTTTATTTAGCTATTTGAGTTTCCGTATGCCACTTAACTTAGTTCTTAGAATGAGAGATGTGATACCACTTATTTCTTTGAATGACAGACTAAACAAACAGCAAAAGGTATTCAGAAATAATACTCTAGGTTATATAAATTTTAGTTGAAAAAATGTTAATCATTTGTCTGAGGACTTGCCCTCAATTTCCTTTATTTAATCTCCAGTAGTGAATTTCAAGTTTGATTTTGACATTCTAGAAGACAACAATTTTATTTAGGTAGTATAGCCTAAGGCTGATGTTGTATAAAGAAAAATATCCTGGGCTGTGGTTGTTATGTGACTGGAAAAAAATTTTTTAGAAGATGTGATGATATTTTAAAAAATCCACAAATAATTTTTGACATTCCTGCCTTCCACTGGTAGGGTAGCTCTCCCTTTGAGTATGAGTTTGCCCTAATGAGTTACATCTAATGAATATACTACAGTTGAAAAGACAATGCAAGACTTCAAAGTCTAGATAATAAAAGGCAATGCAATTTTCTTCTCACTCTCTTTTTCTCCTAGATCATTTACTCTGGGAGAAATTAGATGTCATATCATAAGAAGTCCTGTGAACACCCTAGCCGCAAGAAACCGGGACCCCCAAATAACAGCCAGCAAGGAATCAAGGCCTCTGGCCAACAGTCACTTGGGTGAGTTTTTTGGAAACATCCTCCTTCCCCAGTCTAGCTTTCAGATGACAGAAGCACTGGCTAACAACCTGGGCTACAACCTCATTAGAGCCAGAACCACAAATATGGAATGTTTTGGGATTCCTAAACCAAAGACTTTTTTGAAAGGTTTGATATTTTAAGCCATTACATTTTGGAGTAGTTTGAAAGGCAGAAATAGATAACTAATATATAAGAATTAAGAATTAGTGAAGGGTAAGAAGATTGAGGTGATATGAAATAATTGACAGGAAATTAACTAATGCAATATCTTATGTCAAGGATAAATGTAATTTCACTAAAACAAAATAGGATATATATTTAAAAGTCCACATCAAGTATTATTTACACACACACACAGATGCATACATATTTATTTAAGAATACATACAGTTGTGCAGTTTAGCAATTTATCATTTACATACTATTTGTGCAAGAATTCAAATCCTCTGAGGAAAACAATATGATATCATGTGTTTTCCACTGATTAAATAATGTTCTTTTTTGACATTTGTGAAACAGGAAGTTTTTGTTTCAGGAGTTGCTACAGAATCTGAGTCACTTCTGTCATTAATTGAAGTAAATATTGAGAATAAACACCTTTTATTTTAAGTTGCCCTAAAGAACTTCTTCTTAATAAAGAGAGAAGAGAGAAAATAAAATTTTATACATAACATATTAAACTATTTCTTACTATCACAAAAACATGAAAAATCCTGTCATCATTTCCCTTTATTTCAGCCTGAAAATGGATTTTTTATGAGTTTTACAAAAATTTATTATTAAAGTCACAAAAGACCTTTCACTTTTAATACTTGTCAGGATGATAAAAAGATCTATAACACCAGTGGGAAATAGCCTCAGAACCAGCTTCATGAAGTCCTCACCTCTTCATCTCAGGGACAAGGAACGTCCATAAGTTATAACAGTAGTTGGCTCTGAAATATGGAAAAATGCTCCACATCCATTTACTGTTATTGCAGCATTTATTGTCCTATTTTTCTCACATTTTTCATCAATTATTTTGTCTTTTGCATAACAGGCAATTTTAGGATATTTTGGAGCTGCCTTTCTGAGAAAAGCTAGTCACTGTCTCCAGATATCTATCAGCAAACTGATTCTTCCGCTCTGATAGCTCAATCAATTCTTAGCTCACAGCCAAGTACTGCTTAGCCCCGAGGCTCTCCAAGTGAATTACACCAATAACAAGGTCTCTTCGATTCAGACGTTCTACAGTTAGTTACTTCAACTTGAAAACCAATTTTCTATTTACTTATTCTGAATATATTATTCATCATTTCTTCTGAGTCACATATAAAGAGATACAGCTTTTTTTTTGGAGGTTGAGGTTTGTAGAACTGGATTTAGTCATAGCTAGCTGCTCGCTACATCAGCGATAAGCGGGTGATACATCAGCGATAAGCAGGTGAATGTGAACTGGACAACTGGTCAGTTCAGATTTTACAAGTCTTTGTTTCTTTGATCATGTATTTATTTTCAAATATAGGTAGAGAAGCAAATGGGGCTCATTAACTAGGTTTTTATGTACCTCAGCCACCAAATCTTTATGTACCTCAGCCACCAATTCACTTGACATCACTGAATCTATGGCTATTAACAGATTTTAATAAAGCAGGCACTTGGACTATCAGTAACCACACACCTACACATGGGCAAGTTCACACACAAACAGCTAAGAATTTTTTAATTAAAATTTGCCTAATCTAGAATATTATTTCTGAGTACATTTTGTTGTTTGTTTTAGTCTGTCATTCAGAGAAACATGTTAAGTGGTATTTAATCTCTCATTCTAAGAACTAAGTTAAGTGGTATACAGAAAGACGCTCTGGACCAGAAATGTGAATCCCTGGGGGTTAGGGAGATACTAGTCCTGACTGTGAAACCTGGCAATGTTTTTTCTCTCGTTTGTTTATTCAGAAGCTATCTAGGGGGAGTTGAATATATGCCAGGCACTATTCTAGGTATTGAGGATACAATTTGAACAAAACAAACAATGCCCCTAGTTTTATTTAGGACAAAACCTCTCTCGTTCCAGTATTCTGAGCTTTAATTGAAAATAATATCAGTCCTTCTTACTCTAATAGGTGAGCAGGAAAGTAAAAATGAAATAATACATATGAAAATACTTTGGGAAATATAAATCACTATGAAAAATGTAAGGCACAATCTTATCCCTAGAGATCTGGAGACCCTTAGTAAGTTCCCCTTGCAAAGCTCTTTTTAAGTAATCGATGGCAATTCTCTCTCTCAACCAAGAGTTCCATAACCCTCAGAAATACTAAATAAACACCACACACTTTTAATCATAACAAGAGTTTTAAAAAAGTCATCCATGTATCTCTCAAGATGAAGTTAGGAGTAAAAGAGGACACCTTTGTGGGCCCAGTCAGGCCTGACACTATGTAGTGGAGTGCTGTCAATATCAAAACCACACTTCAGTCTCAGTCCGCTACAGGGCCAAGGGATAATGAAATCAATACTTTGAAATATCCATTCGGTTCAGACAAAAAGTGTATATAATGTTTACAAACCGCAAGCCTCAAGGCAAACGCAGCAACTTCAGGAATGTGTATGGCAGTGGACATCTACATGCCAACACACCTGGACAGTGAGAATTTAAGGGTACAGCTGGGCCAGAGAGAACTGCCCCACCACAGGTTGGGGAATCAGCAGCGTGTTCTGGAAAAGAGAGGGTACTGGTCAACAAGGTCAGGAATCCCTATTAATAATTCATGTGAAATTGCACTTTTAGAGGAGTTTACATGGCCTGTGTCAGAATTTAGTATCAGTTAAATATCCTTTAACAAAATTATAGGAAACAGTGCAAGACAGTTAAATGTGTATGGAGAATTCACTCACGGGACATCTTCCATGTATCTGGGGCTATAGTTTTAATAGGATTATGAAGCCACAGTTTCTTCAAAAGAGAGAATGTCGATTAAAAATATTTCCCAATCAGAGAGAAAATCAAAACCACATTGTAAAAGATATAAACTATACAGAGATTATTACCTAGAAGTTATCAGCGTAATGACAACATTGCAAAAACCCTTTGTGTGCTAATAGTGTGACATAGAAACACAAAGCTGGTACAATAAACAATCCTGCACCAAAAGAGAATTCTCAATTAGAATGAACACTTGGACGCATACCATATATTCAAGCACGCGTGCTGTGCTTTTCCTGTAAATACTAAACATAGAGAAAAAGGTTCTTCTTTTTCTATTTATTCTGTTCATAGTTGTAAGAAAAGTTGTTTATTCTTCACACAAGTCCTTTCCCCCGTCTTGTGGGTCCTGGGATGAGTGCAGAGCAGAGCTGCTGGAGGTCCACACACTGGCAGAATGCGGTGTCCCCAAGTGCATTGGGCAAAGGTGACGTCAGGTCTGTGCACATCTCTTTGACTTTATGCCTAATAAAGAATCACACGCTTAGGCACATATAAGTATATAGGCATGTACTTATAAGTATATAAGCATTTAGTATTAAATATTAACATAAAGTTGTACTTCTTTAAACTTCAGAACATTGATGACTTGATTAAATTGAGCTGTGACTCTTATAAAGTTATGAGACCATTTGCTTATATTGCGCTTTTGCCAACAATTATTTTTTATGCAAAATGTTTCACAAAGCAACAGATATTTCAAATTTTTGAAACAGTTTTGTCAAAAATTACCCTTAGAGTTCTTAACCTATGGTTTTAAAAATCCCAATGCAGAAAGAAACGGGTTAGAAGAGGAGGAAATGAATGAATGTTCGTTTGTTCCCAAATGACAGTGAAAACTTGGGCAATTCTTTTTCTTTTTCTCGCATTCCAAGTTTGTATATTTACATATTTAATTGAAAGGTATTTTAGTAGATGTTTGCCTTCATCATAGCAACGGTTGAAAGTCTTTCATTTATCATAATTCAGAAGCAATGAATTGTGGTTCTAATGTAATTATATTTTACTACAGTTAAAGATTATAATAGAAAATGGAAACTTCTTCTCAAAAATTGAGGGTTTGATTTGTATAAAATAACCTGTATTTCAGGAACATGTTGAAAACATGTAACGCAATAGTTAGGTGGCACTAAAATGCAATCTTTATTCAATCTTGGTTTACGCACTGGATCTGCAGATAATGTCATTAACCAGACCCAAGCAAGCAAGATGACCCAGAGGTGGGAGTAGTACAAATGAGTGATAAAAGAAAACCAATAATTTCTCATAAAAAATTTTGTACAATACTTGTTGGAAATGATTCCTGAAATTTATTAAACTCCTTTCTTTTTCTTTTTTCTTTACATATTTAAGGTGTACAATATGATGCTTTGATATACATACATATCAAAGTGAAGAAATTACTACAGTGAAGTGAATTAACATATCCATCATCTCACAGACTGAACTTTCTCTCTCTCTCTCTCTCTCTCTCTCTCTCTCTCTGTGTGTGTGTGTGTGTGTGTGTGTGTATAGTAAGAATCCCTAAAAACTACTCTCAGCAAATTTTCAGTATACAATGCAATGTTATTAACTATAATCATCTTACTGTACACGAGGTTCCTAGACTTATTCATCTTACATAACCAGAATTTTGTACTCTTTGACTTACATCTTTCCATTTCTCTCCCCCGCCCACCACCACTGAAAACTACTGTTCTACTTTCTGTTTCTATGTATTTGATTTTTTAAAAATTTTACGTATAAGTGAGAGCAGGCACTATTTTCCTTCCTTGCCTTATTTCACTTAGTACAACGCCCCCCAGATTCGTTCATGTTAGAAATGGTAGGATCCCTTTATTTTTTATGTTTTATTTATTAATTTATTTTTTTAAGTTTTCACCCTTTTATTAATTCAATAATCATTCATTAAAATGCCTCCAATATGCAAGGTGCTGGAGACAAAAAGATGAACAAATCAAAACCTCTTCTTGAAATGTTCCCTGTAAAGTGGCAGAGAAAAGACAAGCAAACAAATAATTATAACAGTGTGATAAATCCCAAATGAGTGATACAGAATTTTATTTATTTTTTTTATATTCAATATTTTTTATTATGATATTGCGGGGTACAGTTAAGGGTTAAGTATACAAATATGCTTTGTTCAGGCTCCCTTGTTGATAAGAGGTGTCTCCCCATCCCCTGACAGATATTTACTACCATTAATCCCATCGCCCTATCCCTCCCCCCCCATAGTTTCCCACCACTGTCAGTCATTTTCTTATAGATCCCTTTATTTTTAAAGGCTGAATAATATTCCATTGTGTATACATACCACAACTTCTTTATCCATTCATCTCTCAGTGGACATTTTGCTTCCATATATTGGCAATTGTGATTTAGGCTTCAATGAACATAAGAGTACACTTGTCTTTATGATGTGATTTCATTTCTTTTTGAATATTTACCCAGCAAAGGAATGCTGTGTCATATGGTAGCTCTATGTTTAATTTCTTTAGGAATTTCTGTACTGTTTTCCAATACCAATCTACATTTTTAACAAGAGTGAACAAGGGTTGCCTTTTTTCCACATCCTCGCCAATATTTGTTATCTCTCTTTTTAAAATAATATCCATCCTAACAGGTGTAAGGTGATGTCTCATTGCATTTTTATTTACATTTTCCTAAAGATATGCAACATCACTAATCATCAGGGAAATACAAGTTAAACTTATTTTCAGTGAAAAACAAATAGTCTGGGCTTGGTGGCTCAGCCTGTAATCCCAGTACTTTGGAAGGCCAAGGCGAGTGGATTGTCTGAACCTGAGGGTTCGAGACCAGCCCAGGCAACTTGGTGAGACCTTGTCTCTACAATAAATAAAAAATTAGCCAGCTGTGGTAGGGTACGCCTGTAGTTCCCCCTACTTGGAAGGCTAAAGTGGAAGGATCACCAGAGCCTAGCAAGTCAACGCTGGGGTAGCCGTGAGTGTGCCACAGAGCTCCAGCCTAGGCGACAGAGTGAGGTTCCGACTCAAAACAAACAAATAAATATAAACTAAGAAATGAAGTCTTTAATGCAATTGTTTTACCACAGACATTTCTATCCTTTTGTTCCTGTGACCGTGAGAAATGCTCCTGGAGAACTCTAGAACTTCTAGTTAGCCACTGCAGGTTTCTTTTTTCACTTGGCACTTAGTGAGTAATGTACATATAGTCTCTGTGAGATCATAACCATGGAAAATATTTGCTTAATATTTGTATAGAAGCCTAATTCTTTAAAAAATGCAGCCTGTGCTAAAATTAAGTGGAACAAGGAGAGAAGAAAGTGGGAGCAGAACAGCCAAAGTGTGGAGAGTACATTTTTGATCTTGTAGGTAGAAGATAGTCATTTTAATGCCACACATTTGTGTAAGATGCAGCTTTTTTTGCTTGAAGGGCATTAAGTGTGATCTAGAATGTTTTAAAATAGTGATAAGTATTCAACATCAAGAATTTAGAAAATGACAGCATACAAATATGCATCGTTCAGGCACCCCTGTCGATAAGGGGTGTTCCCCCATCCCCAGACAGATATTGACTACAGTTAATCCCACCATCCTTGCCCTCCCTGTTCCCCCCATAGATTCTCACCACTGTCGATCCTTTTCTTATAGTATTACGATAGATGGTCAAGGTCCACTTATGAGTGAGAACATGTGATACTCAGCTTTTTGTTTCTGTGAGAGGTCACTCAGTGTTATAGACTCTAGTTCCATCCAAGTTGCTGCAAAATTCATGATTTTGTTCTTTTTTATGGCTGCGTAGTATTCCATCATGTATATGTACCACTTTTTTTTTTAATCCAGTCCTCTTTTGATGGACAGCATGGTTGGTTCCAGGTTCTTGCTATTGAGAACAATGCTGTGATAAACATACGTGTGCAGATATCTTTTTCATAAAGTGATTTGAGTTCTTCAGGGTATATTCCCAGTAGGGGGTTGTGGGGCCATATGGGAGGTCGATATTTAAAGCTTTTAGGAATCGCCACACTGCTTTCCACAGAGGTTGTAGTTTACACTCCCACCAACAGTGTAGAAGTGTTCCCTTTTCACCACATCCTCTCCAGCATAATAAAACTGACTTTTAAATTTTAAAAAAAGTATGCTTTTTAAAAGTTTTTTTTATATATTTGCCTAAATGCCAAGAACTATTGTACCAGTTTCTAGTTCT
>CAUYQG010210292.1:0-21780 GCA_963574415.1 Tarsius wallacei
TCAATGAGCAATGGAGTCTCCTAAGTACTAGTGCCAGCAGCAGCTAACAAATACGTTCACATGTAGTTCTATACACCTCCCTTCCAAAGTAGAGCTTAATTCCTTTCCCACTGAGCTGGACTTAATGATTCACTTTCAACAAACTGTATAGTGCAGATGTGATGGCATGTTACTTTTGGTATTAGATTATTGTATGATGATTCATTTTAAGTATCAGTCTCATTGGGCCGTGGCGTGCAGAGATACTTGATCAAACATTATTCTGGGTATTTTTGTGAAGGTGTTTTTGGATGAGACTGACATTTAAATTAGAAGACTGAATAAAGCACATTGCCCCACCTAATGTGGGCAGACCTCATTCAATCAGTCCAAGGACTGAATAGAACAAAAATGACTCTCCTCAAAGCAAGAGAGAATTCCTCCTGCTTGATGATCTTCCAACTGAGGACTGTTTTTTCCCTGAATTTGGATATAAACGGAAACATCAGCTTTTCCTGGGTCTTAAGGCTGCTAGCTTTCAGACTAGAGCTACACCATCAGCTCTCCTAGATCTTCAGCTTTCTGACTCATCCTGCAGATTTTGAGACTTGCCAGTCTCATAATCACGTGAGCCAATTCCTTATAATACATTTCTTTATGTATCTGCCACTGGTTCCGTTCCAGAACCCTGCCCTCACTAATACAGTTATAAAAGGGCTATGGCTCCAATCGTGGCTCTCCCCTTGCTCGCTGAGAGGATGACAACTGCCATATCATGAGGACACTCAGGCGGGCTATGGAGAGGACCATGTGGAGAGAACAGAGGCCTCTGGCCATGAGCTAAAGGGGAACTCTACCAATAGCCATGTGAGTTCAAAGGTTGATCCTCTAGCCATTGTCAAGTTCTTGAGAAGACTGGAGCATCAGCCAACAACTTGGCTGCACCCTCTTAAGAGACTCTGAGCCAAAACTGTTCAGTTAAACCACTCCCAAATGCCTGACCTACCAAAACTGTGTAAGATAACAAATGTAGGCTGTTTAAAGTCACTGAGTTTTGGGGTAACTGATATACAGCCATAGATAAATAATACAGTGAGTGGCACTTAATAGGTATAATATATGCTTATTAACTCAATGAACAGGGTTGTTTTAAGATTTAAATTAGTATGTGTATGTGTATATATAAGTTACATATATAAAACTCACAGCAGTGCCTGACATTTGTAGCATGTGCAAATTTCAGTACATTCCTCAGACATCTTATTTACCAATTCTGAGTCTAATTTAAAATTCATCCTATCTATTGATTTTTGTCCAATGACTATAATGTATTTGCCATATTTCTAGTCAGTTATTTTTCATAACTACTTGTTCTTTTTGTTTCAGTCTCTTTATATTTCGTAATTTCGATTTCTTTTTATTTATTTATTCATTTTATTTTAAAATTGTGGGGTACAATTCAGGGTTAGGTATACAAATATTCATTGTGCAGGCACCCTTGTTGATGAGGTGTGCCCCCCTTCACCAGCCAGATTTCGACTACTGTCAATTCCACCTCCCCGCCGTCCCCCCTGCAGTTTACCACTACTGTCAATCCTTTTCATGTGGTATTATAGTAGTTGTTATTAAAGGTTCACTTATGAGTGAGAATATGTGATACTCAGTTCTTTGTTTCTGTGAAAGATCACTCAGTATTATAGACTCTAATTCCATCCAGGTTGCTGCAAAGTTCATGATTTTGTTCTTCTTTATGGTAAAATAAGATTATTCTAAGAAAAATTGATGCTAATATATTTAAAAATCTCAAGAAAATGGACAATTTTCTTTAAAAAACTAATTCAATAAGGATTTAAAAAGAAAAACCTAAAGCAAGAAAGAAAGAAAGAAAGAAAGAAAGAAAGAAAGAAGGAAAAAACATTTAAAATGTCAAAAACTTAGTATAAATAGAAACATATCTTCATAGGCATATGCAGTTACACTTGACTTATTTGAACTTTCAAGACACAGAAAATTTCTGTTAAAAAAAATTACTGAAAAACAGATTAAGAAATAAAAGTGCCAAATTCACTTTATAGAGCAATAACTACTCTGAAAAGAAAAGCTGTCAGAGATACACATAAAATAAATATGTGTATCCAATTCCTTATGAATGTAGATATGAAAAATCCTAAATAGGCTACAACAAAATGGTCTTTAGTCCAAGATTTAAACTATTCATCATTATGACATTCACTAATAAAATTCAATACATGTACAAGTGAAATAAGAAAAATAATATAATATTTTCCACTGAATACCAAAAATGACTACAACAGAATTCAAGAAGAGTTAGCCGGGGCAATTTTTTAATATACAGAAGTAAAGATCCTTCCTCAACTTGAGGAAGAATATTAATCTCAGTCCAAGAAATAATGTGGTACTTAACTCAAAGCCAGCAGTAAGACATCATCACTATTGAATATTGTTCTTAATCTAGCCAGTGAAACTTGGAAAGGAGAAAGCAAAATGATTATTTACAGATGATATATCTCAAATATATGCACGTGTAAGGCAATGTAACATTTGAATCCCAATGAAAATGAAAATTATACATAGAAAAAGCATGGAGTACAAAGGGAATCTTTGGAAAATAGAATTTTTATATAATCTTTTTTCTAACTTTTGTTGATTTAAAAATTTTTTAATGTATATGTATTGCTTAAAAAAGGTAAACAAACTAACAAAATTATCTAAAAACAATAACATTAAATAAACTATCAAAAAGGAAAAAAAATCATTCTCATAATGCCAGAATCATTAAAAATTTTGTGAATAAATTGTGTACAAATCTTTGTACTTGTTTGTGATACACACACACACACATCTATCTAAACATATTCATGTGTGAATTCATGGTATGTATAATATTTTTCAACTTGTTATTAACTTCATAGATTCTGAGCATCATTTCATCTACTACATATACTTATTTCAATCAGTTCAACAGCCAGATACATGGAAGTTTTTTGCATAAGTTTGTTACAAATTTTCTTAACTAGTGCCTTACTAATGTAATTTAAATTCTTCACAGATTTTAATTATTGCAGTTAATCCTTCAATGAGCATTCTTGCATATATATCTTTTTGTACTTATGTGAATATTGCTGCATTAAAAACTACCACAAAATTTTGTAACTTGAAACAGTATTTTATGTCAAGGTTCTGTGTGTCAGGGTCATGGGCAATCCTTCTATTTCATATGCCATGAATGGAAGTCACTCAATGGCATTCAGAAGACAGATGTTTTAGTTCAGGGTCCAAAGACTGCTTCCCTCCCAAATCTGGAACCTTGGCAAGAATTCCTGGAAAATAAGGCTCAGCTGGCTGTTGACCGGAGTACCTGCATGTAACTGCTTCCGCATATCTGTCTTAGCATATTTGGGCTTCTCAGCTGGGAACTCAGAGTTCAAGAAAAATATTCTAAGAGGTTCAGATGGAAACTGCAAGGTGTTTTGAGACCTTCTAACCTTAGAACTCCCATAACATCACTTTTGCCACTTTCTGCTGGTCAAGAAATCCACTAAAGATAATCCAAAGTCAAAGGGAGGAGAGTTAGACTCTACCTCCCCATAGACGCAGTAAATAATCTGCAGCCTTCTTTTATGAAACACAGGTTGTAGGTCTGGGGTCCCTCAAAGTGTACTTGCAAGGTCAAAGGGTATGTGCACTTCTGTAGTCTCTTTGCACTTATGTCAGAAGGGGTCTTCAAGAGACGCAGCCTTGAGTTCTGCATAACCTTTTCTTTTACTTTTTATTTATTCATTTGTTTTTGCCTTTGGAAGAGAACAGAGTGTTCAGTCCTGTTTATTAATATACATATTTTTACTTGGGAACAAGCATTGGTTGTGTGTGTGTGTGTTTTCTTTAGTTGGTTTAAAAAAAATTGAAAGAACCCCCCTCCCCTTACCTCACTCTCACTCCTCTGTTCTTGCCCTTTCTGTATATCTTTTTGTTTTTATTGCTTTGATGTGAATTCATGTACCTGTTTGTAATCCTTGGTTCATCTAGTTTGGGTTTTAAATAAAGTCTTATAACACAAAAATCATTTTCCAAAAAGCTTGTATAAAATAAGTTTAAGGAAATCTTAAAGAGCATTTTCAAAATAGACTTGTTCATTGACAAGCTGATTTTCTCTGAGTGGCCCTCAGAAACCTTCAACAGGTTCTATTGGACTGTTTATTAAAGGTCAATTGGTGATGGTAAAACATGCAGCAGAGCACATAAATTGTAACTCTGGTATAAAGTAATATCCCAATGAGTATATGTACCACATTTTCTTTATCTAGTCCACTTTCTTTTTTTATTAATTTTTTTATTTTAAATACATGGGGTACAATTCAGGGTTATGTTCATTATGCAACTATCCTTGTTTGATGAGGTGTGTCCCCCACCCCCGGCAGTTTCCCACTACCATCAATCCCTTTCTTATAGTATTATGATAGTTGTCAAGGTCCACTTATGAGTGGGAACATGTGATACTCAGTTCTTTGTTTCTGTGATAGATCACTCAGTATAATAGCCTCTAAGTACATCCAAACTGCTGCGAAGTTCATAATTTTGTCCTTTATGACTGCCTAATATTCCATCGTATCCAGCCCACTTTCAGCAAGCAGTAGGGTTGGTTCCATGTATTTTCTATTGTGAATAGTGCAGCAGTAAACATGCATGTGCAGTGTCTTTTTCATAGAACAATTTATGTTCCTCCAGGTATATTCCCAGGAGAGGGATGGCTGAATCATATGGAAGGTCAATTTTTAGTTCTTTCAGGAATCACCACATTGATTTCCATAGAGATTCACCTAGTTTGCACTCCCACCTGCAGTGTAGAAGCATTCCTTTTTCACTGCACCCACACCAGCATTTGTTGTCTTTTGACTTATTAATGACATCCATCCCTACAGGAGTTAGGTGGTATCTCATCACAGTTTTGGTTTTCATTTCTCTGATGATTAGTGAAGCGGAGAATTTTTTTCCTGTTTCTGTTAGCTGCTTATATATCTTCTTTTGAGAAGTGTCTGCTCATGTCCTTTTTCCACTTTTTAATGGTGATATTAAATTTTTTTTCTTTCATTTCATTTGAGATCTTTGTAGATCCTGGATGTTAGGCCTTTGTCAGATGCATGATTTGGAGATATTTTCTCCCATTCTGTGGAATGTCTCTTTGCTCTCCTAATGGTTTCTTTTGCTATGCAAAACCTTGTCAGTTTAATGAGGTCCTATTTGTCTATCTTAGCTTTTATGGCGTTAGATTTGGGGGACTTAGTCAAGGATTAGTTGCCTACTCCGATTTGCATAAGAGTGTTTCCTGTGTTTTCTTCTAGGGTCTTAGAGTTTGAAGTTTTACGTTTAGGTCTTTGATCTGTTTTGAGTTGATTTTTGTATATGGTGATAGGTAGGGATCCAGTTTCATTCTTCTACATGTGGTCAGCCAGGTTTTCCAGCACCATTTGCTAAATATGGTCTCCTTTCACCAGGGATTGTTACTGGGAACTTTGTCAAAGATGAGTTGATTGGGAAACCATGGTTTTGCTTCTCTATCTCTGTTCTGTTCCATTGATCTATATGTTTATTCTTGTAACAATACCAGGCTGTTTTAGTTACTGCAGTCCTGTAATAAAGTTTAAAATCTGGAAGTGTGATACCTCCTACTTTGTTTTTTGGTGTAGATTGTTTTTGCTATTGTGCTCTTTTCTGTTTCCGTATAAGTTTCTGTATTGTCATTTCCAGGCCTGTAAAAAATGATATTGGTAATTTGATCGATGTTTCATTAAATCTGTAGATTGCCTTGGGTAGGATGGACAACTTGACAATATTGATTCTTCCAATCCATGAACAGGGAATGTTTTTCCATTTGTTTGTGCCATCTTTGATTTCTTTGAGCAATGTTTTGCAGTTCCTATTGTAAAGGACTTTCATTTCTCTGGTTAGGTGAATGTCAAGGTATTTCTCTTTTTTTGTGGATATTGTGAATAGGATTACGCTTTTAATTTGGTTCTCTGGCTTCTTGTTGCTGGTGTACAGAAATATAACTGTCTTTTGCACGTTGATTTTGTAGACTGAAACTTTACAAAAGTCACTTATCATGCAAGGAGGCTTTTTATGGATTCCCTTGGATTTTCAAGGTATGGAATCATATTGTCTTCAAAGAGGGATAGCTTAAATTTCTCTTTTCCTATTTGAATACCCCTGATTTCCTTCTCTTGCTTGATTATTCTGGCAAGGACTTCCAGCACTATGTTGAAAAGAAGAAGTAAGAGTGGGCATCCTTGTCTTGTTCCCCTTCCCGGGGGAAATGCTTCCAACTTCTGCCTATTGAGCAAACTATTGGCTTTGGGTTTATCATAGATGGTTCTTACTGTTTTGAAGAATGTTCCTCCTATGTCTAGGAGTTCAAAAACTTTTTATCAAGAATGGATGCTCAATTTTGTCAAATGTTGTTTCTGCATCTAATGATATAATCATGTGGTTCTCGGTTTTACATCTGCTAATTTATTGAATTCTATTTCTGGTCTTGCAAATGTTGAACCAACCCTGCATCCCAGGAATGAAACTTGGACAGGGTGGATGATTCTTGAGGACAGGGTGGATGATTCTTGAGATGTGTTGTTGGATCTGATTTGCTAGAATCTTGTTGAAAATTTTTGCATCTATGTTCATCAAGGATAAATATCTCCTGTAATTATCTTTCTTTGTTGGATTTTTGCCAGTTTGGGCTATCAGTGTGATGTTATTGTGATGTTTGCTTCATAAAATGATTTGAGGAAAATTCCATCTTTTTTGAATGTCTGGAATACTTTTGATAAGATTGGTATCAGCTCCTCCTTATATGTCTTATAGAATTCACCTAAAAAGCCATCTTGTCCAGGGCTTTTTCTGGCAAGGAAATTTCTTAAGACTGAGTCAATTTCTTTGATTGGTTTGTTTAGAGTTTCAATTTCTTCTTGTTTCAACCTTGAGAGTTGTGTGATATCAGAAAGTTCCTCATTTCCTTTAGGTCTTCAAGTTTATTTCCATACAGGAGTGCATGGTAATCTCTGATAATCTTTTGAATTTTGAGGGGTCAGTTGTGATTCATCTTTTGTGTTTCTAATTTGGTTTATTGGGACTTTCTCTCTCTCTCTTTTTTTAAAGTCAGTCTGGCCAGGGGCCCATCAATAATATTTATCATTTCACAGAACCAGTTTTTTGTCTATGTTATTTTTGTCTTCTATAACCTGCAATTACAATTTTATCTTGTGATATAGATTCTTATGCAGAAGTTAAGATTTAGGTGACCTTGCCTTTTCACCTCCCGTAGGTGTGACATTAGGCTGTTTACTTGTGATCTTTCTGTTTTCTTGATGTGCGCATGCAATGTTATTAATTTTCCTCTTAGCACTGATTTCATGGCATTCCAGAGATCCTGATAAGATGTGTCTTCATTTTCATTTGTTTCCAGGAAACTGTTTATTTCAGTCTTAATTTCCATGTTGATCTAGAAGTTGTTAAACAGTATGTTGTTTAGTGTCCATGTTTTTGTGTGTTTTGGAGGGATCTTGGTTATTGCACTGTGATCTGAGAAGATGCATGTTATTATTTTTATCCCTTGGAATTTGTGCTTGATTTATGTTTGAGAATGTGATTGATCTTGGAGTATGTTCCATGTGCTGATGAGTAGAATGTATATTCTGTCATTATTGGGTGAAGTGTTCTATAGGTGTTTATTAAGTCCATTTGGTCAAACGTTGAGTTGTAGTTCCAGATCCTTATTGATTTTTTGCCTTGATGATCTATCTAAAGCTGTTAGTGGGGTATTTAGATCTCCAGCTATGATTGAGTCGATGTTCTCTCTTATTTCATTTAGTTGTTTCTTTCTAAAACCTGGTGCTTCTATGCTGGGTGCATATGTTTAGGATGGATATTTCTTGCTGGTGGATTGAACGTTTTATCATTATGTCATTTCCTTCTGTGTCCTTTTTAACTTTTGATGGTCTGAACGCTGCTTTTTTCTGATATCAGTATAGATACTCCTGCCTTCTTCTGTTTTCTGTTTACCTGGAAGATCATTTCCTAGCCTCCAACTTTGAGTCTGTAAGTGTCCTTTGCAGTGAGATGAATTTCCTGGAGGCAGCAGATTGTTAGATCATGCTTTTTCATCCAGTTTGCCACTCTGTGTCTTTTCAGTCTTGAATTTAGTCCATTCATGTTCAGGTTGATTATTGGAATGTGAGAGTTTATCCCTGCCATGGGATATTAAGGGGTTGCTTTGTTGTCTTTTAACTTTTATATTTATATGTGCATGTGTTTTCAATTTTGTGGGTGCTCCATATGCTCTGTTAACTCTGTGTTTGCCTGTATTTTTGTGATGAATGGTACTATTCTTTTTTTTCTGTGTTCAAGACCTTCTTAAGTGTCTCCTGGAGGGCTGGTCTGTAGGCAGCATACTATCTTAGGTATTGGATATCAGAAGGATTTTAATTCTCCATCACTGATGAGATTTAGCTTGGCGGGGTAGGAAATTCTTTGTTGGAATTGTTTATCTTTAAGAATGTTAAAAATTGGACTCTATTCTCTTCTGACTTGTTCTTTTGCACATAAGTATGGAACTGTTTTGATGGGTCTTCCCCTGTAGGTAGTCTGATCTTTCTCTCTTGCTGCCTTTAGGACTTTTTTCTTTCATGCTAATTTTCTGGAGGCAGATTACTATGTGTCTAGGGGTTGGTCTTTTCATGTGATACCTTGCAGGGGTTCTCTGAATCTCTTGTGCTTGAATGGTCACATCTCTGATAAGATGAGGAAAGTTTTCTTGGATGATCTCATGGAATGTTTGTTCCAAGGTGTTCATTTTCCTTTCTGCTTCAGTGATACCAATCAGGTATAGATTTGGTTTCTTAACACAATTTTACATCTCTTGGAGGCTTTTTGCCTTCCTTTGAAAGGTATTTTTGTTGTTTTTTTTTTTAGTTGGAGTCTCACTCTGTCACTCAGACTGGAGTGCAATGGCCGCTCCCGGCCATTGCAGCCTCAATCTGCTGGGCTCCGGCGATCCTTCCGCCTCAGCCTTCCAAGTAGCCGGAACTACAGGTGCACACTACCATGCCCGGCTAATTTTTTGATTTATTGTAGAGATGAGGTCTCACCAAGTTGCCCAGGCAGGTCTCAAACCTTCAGGCTCAGGCAATCCACTCACCTCGGCCTCCCAAAGCGAGGGATTACAGGCTGAGCCATTGAGCCCGGCCTGGTATGTTTCTAACAGATTGAGTTAATTCTATATTTTGGTCTTCAAGCTCTTAGATTCTTTTCTCTGCTTGATTGATTCCTGAGCCCGGACTGGTATGTTTCTAACAGATTGGGTTAATTCTATATTTTGCTTTTCAAGCTCTTAGATTCTTTCTTCTGCTTGGTTGAGTCTGCTTCCTGTGCTTGCTAGTTTATTTATTTCAAGGATGGAATTCTTTATTTCCATTATTTCAGAACAGGCTTTTTTTTAATTGGTCAACTCTGCTTTCTTTTCCTGTATGACTTCATTGAGTTTTGCTTCTTGTTTCTTTTGGTTCCTGTTCATTTTTGGCACCAAATCTCTCATTTCTGTGACTGTCTTCTCAGGCATGTCATTCTGAGGGGTTCCTTTGTTTGTGCTCTGATTACTGTTTTTTTGGGGTGCTGTCTTTTTAGGATTCTGGGAGGTTGCCTATGTTTTGTGTTGTTGTTGATGATTTTGTTTCATTTGTGACAAGTCTCTTTTCCTTCTCTATATAATTCTATCACTCAGTGAAAGAGGGAAAAGCATTCACTTCTGCTGCTTGCTCCACTCTTTGGCAAGTTACCCTAACAGCAGGTTCTCTATCCTGTTGCTAAACTAGTCAAATCAATTTTTTAGCCTCTCTGCTGTGGGACCAATGGCTGGGAGGGAGTAAACTGACTCATCTTAAAATTGCTCACATCACTCCTTCACTGGGTGATACTTCAGTTCCTGTACTAACCTGGTGCATGGTGGGGAATAGGACATCCAGTTTCTTGCACCTGCTGTTGCTTTCTGGTCTCTGTGTGTACAAAGAGGCTCTTGTTGTGTATTGGCAGCTGGGTCCCTGCTCTCTGCCTTGCTAGTCTGTTTCTCCACTAGTTGCTGGCAATGAATATGCCAGTCAGATTCACTCTGCAGGTGTTTGCTGTTGTTGTTGTTGCTGCTGTTGTTGTTCCTGCCTGGGAACTGACTGCCTATGGCAGCTGGTGGGCAGGTTTTGTTCATTCTTTCATTTGAGTTCTGGTTGTCCCCCACTGTGTCCTGACCAAAACTCCTCCCATGTGGGATCAAATGCTCATGTATGGCGGGGAGGGAGTGAACTGATTCAAAACATCTTAGAATCACCCTTCTCTTTCACTGAGCAGAGCTTCCAAATTTGTCCAAGCCTGGAATAGAGTGGGTGGTGGGTCACTGAAATCCCATGCCTGCCATTGCTTTCTGGTCTCTGTGTGTACAAAGATACCCTTGCTGGGTGCAGGGTGTATCAGTGGCTGGGTCACTACTCTCTGTCTTGCTCAACAAAAGACATGCAGGTCTTCACTTAAAGTCCTAAGACTAAGTCTCATGTTAGTCTTATTTCCCTATTTGTAAATGAGGAAATGGCAGAAAGATTACACTTACAGTTATATTTTATTATTTCATTATGAATCTGTCACATAGTAGCCAAAAGCATAATTAAGACTTTAAAAAGTTGGTTTATTTCTAACTAGAGTCACTTCATCATCATGATCATCATCCAATCATCCATACCACCATGAAGCATAAAGCAGCAGGAAATGTGCCAAATACTGTGTATAGACTATAACATTAAATGTTGTTTTTATCTCCATCTTTAGAGATAACAGAGTTGAGAGTAAGAGGGTGTTTTCTTAGAGTTACTTGGAAATGTACAAGGCCAGAAATTATACAGTTATAATTGATTACAGAGACAGGTACTTATCAATCTCATCATTGATTAGCTGAGGAATATCTCAATGAGCTATCAGATTAGTATAATGGTTTTGATTTTCAAACAAAACTTGTTAATTAAGATAGTGCCAAAATAAGTACACAAAAGCTCTTAAAACTTTGCAAACATACTCTGAGCAGAATGACCTAACTCCAGGATCTGTGATCACTTTGAATGTTTATAAGCAGAACAGGCAGATTTAGGAGAGGCAAGGACACTTAAGAATGTCTGTTTTCAAGGTTGCCTAAATACTGATGAGGAGTAAGACAAACAGATTTTTTGATAGTTTCTAACTCCAAAACCAGAGGGATAAACTTTAAAACAGAGAAAAAGTGGCAGAACAGCCTGGGAAAAGATAAAGTAATTGAAGGATTTGTTATATTCCCCTCATGCACTAAGTAGATTAGAATGTGGCCTGGTCAGAACAGCATGATAGGCAACCTATCAGACAGAGCAGATACAACAGGAAGCTTGTAAAAGCCCCAGGTTGAAAAAGAAACAGAGCCTTTGCCAGCGCAAACTCCTGCCAATTCTAATTCTACATAAAATGGATTGGCAATCAGCCTGCCATGTGCTGTTTGGGGCCAGACTCCCATGAGGGGACAGTGTGGAACTGCTACTTGCATGCTCAGAAAGTAGAAAAGGAAAGCTTATTATTTTTATTTTTTCTTTTGTTGCTATAACTGAGTGGGAAATATTTGTATTTTCTGTCACAAGTCATGGAAGAGTGTTCCAGACAGCTGTGCAAAGAAATGTGCACCAGAACAAAAATGAAAGCAATCCCAAAAAGTAAGGAGTGCTGAAGTGAATAAAATTTCATCCCCTGTTTAATGGCAATTTGATGGAAATGTCTATTTTCTGAGACAGGGCCTCCTGAAAAGCTTTAAAACCAGCTGTGCCCAGAAGTATATACCTGAAGTCTAATAAACAGCATAGAAATTTGTGAATAAAGGTTTTTCTTTCCTGCTTTAAACTAGATTGGCAAATATTTGCATGTTCCATGAAAAACCACATTCATTGAATGGTATTTCAAAACACACTTTATAGAGTTACAAGTTTGAAAGTCATTTACACCCCTGTACAACAGAGTAATTTTTTTACAGCAAGAACCACCAATTCTTAATGAGTCTGAATTGGAGGATGAGAAAACAGGCAGAAAATAAAAAACATAGTATAGAATCTGCCATTGCCAGCAGTGCAGAAGTGTGTCTAAATAGTAATTTTACTTGCCAAAGTCATACTGCAATTAGATGTGGAAGGTTTGCCTCAAGTGAAATTAGATAGGCCAGGGACAGTCAGGAGAAGTGTTTTGTGTTTGCTTGCTGGGAATCCCATTCACTGAAAAAGAAGAAATGTGTCGATGTTCATTAGCTTGATTTAGCCATTATGCCATGCATACATATAACATCATGTTGTACACAGTAAGTATATATAATTTTTGTCAATTAAAAATTTTTAAATGAACAATAAATTTTTAAAACAAAAAATTGTACTGAAAGAGCTCACTGTCTGTCCATAACGACAACAGCATTAATTTTTTTTTCTAGTACTTGTGTTTTATAACCTATTCGGGGAAGCTAAGGTGATTTGTTTTTCAAAAACGAAACCTATACTTTTTAAGACAACTCTGAATGCATTAGCTTTTTCCAACTATTAAAATTTGTCTCCTTTTATTAGATTGTTTCAATTGGAAAATCCAAACTTGGGTCAGACGTTTGATATATAAACCAAGTAATCACCTAAAGGGCATGATTTGAGAGGTCCCAAAGGACTCTTCCAAAACAAACATGTTGCCTCCTGTATTGCTTGAGTATCCACTATGTGGTAATTCTTTATCTCACACAATCCTACCACCAAATGTCCTCTTTTGCAAAGCAAACACTACTCCTGAAATAAAGCTTTAGCACAAAAGAAGTTGTCTAGTTATTTTCTCGCTATATTGTTAATATGGAAACAAAAGATTTTTCTTCCACTATTCCAGCAAGCAAAGTCATCTTTTGCCTTTTAAAATCCAGTTCGATGACATGATTTTAGTATTTCCACCTCAAGGGAAATCAATTGCTCTTTCCTCTTGGCCACCATAGGCTTTATGCTCCTTATAGCATGTATCATTATGTTTTATAATTAGTTGCTTAGGGATGTCTATTATTCCTGGTGGACTGTGCCCTTCTACAGGTCAATGAGTAGGACTGAATCTGAATCTTCTTCATCTTTATTTATTTATTTATTTTTTTGAGTTGGAGTCTCACTCTGTCGCCCAGACTGGAGTGCAGTGGCACACTCCCGGCCACCGCGGCCTCAACCTGCTGGGCTCCGGCGTGCGCTACCATGCCCGGCTAATTTTTTTGATTTATTGTAGAGATGAGGTCTCGCCAAGTTGCCCATGCGGGTCTCGAACCCGCGGGCTCAGGCAATTCACTCACCTCAGCCTCCCAAGATGCGGGATTACAGGCTGAGCCACCAAACCCGGCTCTTCTTCATCTTTATATTCTCAGGATCTACAGTAACACCTTAATATACAGTAAGGTGTTCAAACATATTTTTAAAAATATTTAATAATGTAAGGAATACCAAAAACAGGTAACTCCTACTTTACTGTCTTGTCTAGGATATAAGTCAGACCTGCATTTAGTCCCATGTCAATTCAGTCAAAATGGTCGACATGCTAACTCCACAAAGCTATTTACTGGACATTTGCTATGTGTTGGGCCCTGCTCTAGCACTGGGGAAATCACTGGTGGGGGGAATAAATAGGATCTGTGCCATGGAGCCTATATCACAGTGTGGAAGCTAGAGAGTGAGCAAATAAGTGTATTCTATAATGCCAAGTAGTGTCAAATGGTCGGAAGAGAGGTCATGAAGAGTAAGGAAGTAGAGAGCTATGGATAGGAAGCTGGATCAATGATTGAACCAATCCTGTGGGCTGATAAGGCATAAATTCAAGAAAACACTCATAAGATGGTAGATGGCAAAAAGACGGTTGTGTACTAAAGAGGAGAAATGAAAGCAGTGCAGCCAAGATCTATACATTAAAGGTTGCATTATCTGTAGAGAATTTTAAAACAACAGTAAACCATCTAAACACGAATTTGTTTTTACTGTTAAGCAATATTAATGGTAAAATATTCCTTTCCACTAAGGTAGACTATGACCCCATCTCCTACTCCTTGGTGTACTACTAAAAAGCATATTATCATTTTTGTATTTTTTCTTTTATTCCAAGGCCTCTTCCAATTTCTCAACTTCATCACCAGTATAGTCATCCTAAATTAGGTTTATAGAAACTTAATTTGGTTTTCTGTGCCACTAGATATAAAATTTGATTTGAGTATACTTTGTATCTCTATTTTTCATCTTAAAATGATCTTACTAGGCTCTATTTGCTACTACAAATTGAGTGAATCATATCGTTAATTAGAACATACAGATTAAATTAGTTCTCATTTGGCCCTTTTAATTTTACTTTCATTGTGTCAAGGAATATAAGTTCATTGCTTCCTCAGTGATATTTTTTATTTACAATCTATCTTAACCATTTTTTATTTGACATTAAAACTGTGTGACACTTATTAGCAGAGCAAATCTATCAGTTGACAGAAATCAGTAGGTGTAGGAAATGTTGGCCATTAGTAGCAGCCCAGCTCTCCCTACTTTTGGAGTCAGTCTATTAGTTGACACCACAGAAGAAAATGTGAAAATATTTTCAAGGACCTACCTATATCTGTCTCTGGATTATGTGCTAACAGAGACAAAAACAGATTTTGAGTTCTTTATCTTCAAGATAGGAAGAGCAGCTTGTATGTCTTCTTTTGAGAAGTGTCTATTCCTATATTTTGTCCACTTTGTAATGAGACTGAAGAAATATTACACAGCCATAAAGAAGGACAAATTTATGAACTTCGCAGCAACTTGGATGGACTTGGAGTCTATAATACTGAGTGATCTATCACAGAAACAAAGAACTGAGTATCACATGTCACTCATAAGTGGACCTAGAACAATTATTATGGTACTATAAGAAAGGGATTGACCGTAGTGGGAAACTGCCAGGGGAGGGGGCGGTTAGGATTGGCAATAGTAGGAATCTTCCAGGGTAGGGGAGGCACACCTCATCAACAAGAGTACCTGTATAATCAACATTTGTATACCTAACCATGAATTTTACCTCACATCTTTAAAATAAAAAAATTTAAAAGGATATGAAGAGCCTCACCATACAGATAAACAACATGTATTTATTTTATCAAATACTTTCTTTTTTTTTCTTTTTTTTTTTTGAGTTGGAGTCTCACTCTGTCGCCCAGACTGGAGTGCAGTGGCCGCTCCCAGTCACTGCAGCCTCGACCTGGTGGGCTCTGGCAATCCTTCTGCCTCAGCCTTCCAAGTAGCTGGAACTACAGGCGTGCGCTACCATGCCCGGCTAATTTTTTGATTTATTGTAGAGGTGAGATCTGGCCAAGTTGCCCAGGCGGGTCTCGAACCCGCGGGCTCGGGCAATCCACTCATCTCAGCCTCCCCAGGCGAGGGATTACAGGCTGAGCCTCCGAGCCCGGCTCTCAAATACTTTCAAGACAAGATTTGAATAAAGGGAATATGTATGGCTCATAAGAATTGCCAAGCTGAAGTCATCCAGGCGCTTGTTTGGTTGTCAGCTAAGGATATGTCATGAAAAAATGTTAGCATCTTTACTGATGAGAACCTAATAGGTTAGATAGATCTCTTTCTTTTATAAGAACATCATGTACCTTTCCTTCAAAAAGTAGTTCAAACATTGTGGCAGGTTAATATTTTGGTATATTAGCCAATAGGATCTCTCCCTGTAATTATGTGTACCTCATGACTGTTCCCAAAATTCACATAACTAGGGTCTTCCAGGTTGATTTCTCAGGAAAGAGACATATTAAGAGACATACAAAGCCAACTGATGAGTCAAATTACTGCTTTTTGAGGCAGGCTGGTTTTATGAGTAGGAGTGAGAAGCATACGCCAAGCAACTTCAAGGATGTAAGAAATGGCAACTAGTTTGGTCCAGCTAATGCAGTGGACTATACTCTAGAGTAATCAAAGTTGTAAGTTGAATATATTGTGTATAAGTGTTTGAAGGTTAATTTAGGTAGATTTGGATTCAGAAGGAAATGAGAAATAGCAGCATCTGCAAAGATGAATTTATTTATTTTAAAATATTATCTAGTTCAGGAAAAATGCATTGGTAGTTAAAGTGCTCATTCCTGGCCAACTCTCCTTCCCAAAAGCCTTCTGGGACTATTCTATTGCTAACATAAATGTCATCAAATGCTGAAACATGGAGGAAAGTTCAGGTATATCTGAAACAAAGAGTTCTCAGGAAGAGAGTGCACAAGTTGAGATTTATTGTTTTCACCTGGAAGAAGTTTTGAGTCTAGGTCAAGGGGAAAATGCTTTACAATGTCAGAAAGGTACCACTTGGGCTGACGGTATCATGGAGAAGAGTGTGTTGGCTGAGGACAAGCTTTCCCTGTTTCAGCCTGTGAACAGAGTAGCCCTTTCCTCAGATGCTGCAGCATAGGTAGCTTTTACCACCATTTGACTGGCAAAAGAACCCCACTTAGTGATCTACTGACTGCTAACCTGCCATTCTCTCAGGCACCCCAAGAGCTAGAAAAGTGCAGCACTCACGCCAATAGGCCCTAGAGTAACACTGCTAATTTAAGGTCTCTGGAATCTGATTACCAGTGTCAGAATTCTTGCTCTTTCCTAGAATTACAGTGGGGTGATCAGAAGCAAGCTAACTAACCCCACTGTGTCTCAGATTTCTCATCTACAGAACTTTATAGTGCTATTGCGAGAATCAGAAGCATGGATTCGGAATTTTTTGGCACATGGATATGAGTTCTTGCTGTATAAGTTATCTTAGCCCTAAGCTCACACAAACAAGTGATAAAACGTCATGAACCTTTTATAGTAGATGATTAGTAACCCCAAAATATATCCATGCCGTAATACTCAGAATCTGTTAAAATTACCTTATACAGAAAAGGAAATTTGTAGTTGTGATTAAATTAAAGATCTTGAGATGGAATCATTTTCCTGGAATATCTGCATGGACTGATATAATCACAATGGTCCCTACAAGGAGTACACCAGGGTCAGTAAGAGTAGGAAATATGACAGAAGCAGAAATTAGAGTGATGTACCTTAAGACGGAAGAACAGGCCACAAGGCAAGAAATAGAGACTGCTACTAGAAGCTAAAAGGTACATAATTATAAAAGTTCTCATTTTAATGGTCTGAACCCTCAAAGTCTAGCAAGGTATTATTATATCCATTCTGTAGAGAAGATAATGAATTTAAAGAGCATTTGTAACTTGCCAAAGATTAAGTGTCTAGTTAGTGGGGAATGAGAACCACCTTGGGTTTGTCTGATTTCAAACATTACACTTTTCATGATTTCAAGGTGTTTCTATGGAGACTTCTAACTCAAGTTCCCATCCTAAGAAAAATCAGTTATGCTGGTATAGCATATTAACATATGTACAGGAGTATTATTCTAACTTCTGAATTCCAGCTCATTCTCACCAACATAAACAAAGAAAAGGAAAGATAGCAAGAGAAAGTTTATTAATATACCCACAGCTATAATCTCAAGCAATTATAAAGATCAGGGACTAAACAGATACATGAAAAAAATGCTCAGCTTAACTAATCATCAGATAAATGCGAATCAAAATTGCAATGAGATTCTACGTAACTCCAGTAAGAATGGTCCTCATCAATAAATCAAAAAACAATAGGTACTGGCAAGGGGGCGGAGAAAAAGGAATGCTTCTACACTGCTGGTGGGAGCGCAGGCTAGTTCAGCCTCTATAGAAAGCAGTGTGGCGATCTCTAAAAGAACTAAATATTGACCTTCCATATGATCCATCAATATCTCTCCTGGGAATATACCCAGAGGAACATAAACTATTCTACAAAAAAAGACACCTATACATGCTTGTTTATAGCTGCACTATTCACAATCAAAAACATAGAACCAACCCCACTGTCCATTGAAAGTGTGCTGGACCAAGAAATTGTGGTACATATACACAGCAAAGTATCACACAGCCAAACATAAAGAAGAACAAAATCATAGAATTTGCAGCAAATTGGAAGGAGTTGGAGACCATCATACTTAGTGGTCTTTCACAGAAATAAATAACTGATTACCAAATGTTCTCACTCATAAGTGGGATCTGAGCATTAATCAGATTAGCACAAGGGAGTGATCAGCAGTTGATGGACACTGCCGGGGAGGAAGTGAGGGAGCAGGCTCATAGCATCACAAAGGTCCTAAACCAGGGGAAGTGAGGACCGGTTGGAGGTCCAAACTCCACCTGCACAAAGCCTGCTTGTGTAACTAATCTTGGCTTGTATTCCACATATCTATAATTTTAAAAAACAAAAATAAAAAAATAAAGATTATGGGCTAGAGTCAAAAGATTTGAAGTCAGAAGAGACTTGATTCCCAAGTCAGGCTCACCTTTGCGATGTCACCAAAGATAATTCGCTCAATTTCCCTTTGTTTTAATTTCCCTATTGGTAAAAATAACTACCTCACACAGTTTTGTGGAAGAGGAAATAATAGTCAATATTAAAACTCTTTATGTGCCATGCACATAATTGCAATTTTGTTTAACCTTTATTTAGATTTGACACATGATCTAAATTATTCTAACCTAATTGCATAGATTATCTAATTTAATTTTCCACATTATCCAGTATAAATAATGGCTTAGAACATACACTCACAATACAAACTGTGGGCTTAGACAACATTCCAACTCTCTGGACCTCAGCTTCCTCACCTCTATAATGATGATGATAATACTTTCCATCATATAGCTGATGTAAGAAATAAACGAGCTGTGTGTCTCTGCGTTTTACTTTAATAACTGTGTGCCTGCCACAGAGTGCTTCCTATGTGTATGTTTGTGATTATATCACTTTCCTACTTTACAGATGAGAAAAGTAATTAATTACTCATTCAAGATCAATAGCTTGTAGGTGCCTGGGTGCTGAAAGCACGATTGAAACCCACGATCTTTCCATGTTGCTCCCCAGTATTAGGTAAATACCTAATGCTAATATATGCTTATACATCATGAAAATGATATCAAGACATATAAAAGAATTTAAAATGTTTACTTAATATAAATAAATGGTATAAAGTCTTTGTGTAGGATTCTTTTCACTGAAAATTTTTTTAAATTTCACTAAATTCATTCATTTGTGATCAGTAAATTTTTTTAAAGACTTCTGAACTTATAAACAAATGTTTATAGTAGCTTTATTCATAATGGCCAAAACGTGGACGCAACCGAGATATCCACTAGTAGGTGAAAGGATATTAAGTTCTGATACATCCAGACAATGGAATGTTATTCAACGCTGAAAAGAAATAAATTGTCAAGACATGGAGGAAACTTGAATGCATATTACTAAGTGAAAGAAGCCAATCTGAAAAAAAAAACCGCATACTGTATGATTTTGAAACTATGACATTCTGGAAAGGGCAAAACTATGAAGACGGTAAAAAGATCAGTGATTAGAAGTTAGGGAGGAGGGAAAGATGAATAGAATTTTAGGGTAGTGAAACTATTCTATATGACTGCTGTAATGGAAGATACATAGTGTTACGCATTTGTCAAAAACAAAAGAATGTACAACATCAAGAGTGAGTGAACTCAAATGGAACTATTGATTTTAGGTGAGGATTATTTGTAAAGGTAGGTTCATCAGTCATAACAAGTGTACCAGTCTGGTGCTGGATGTTGGTAGTGGGGAAGGCTGAGCATGTGTGGAGCAAGAGGTACGTGGGAACTCTACTTTCTGCTTCATTTGCTGTGAACCCCAACATTTCCTTAAAAATATGTTTTTTAATTTTCCAAAAAAAGTATTTATCATCTGATATTTGCTAAATTTTTCTTATTTTCAAATTATTGCCCTAATTTTGAGCTTTTGTGTTGTATTTCATAATAATATGAAGTCAGATGTGTGTGTAATTCTCTTCTAGTCATGTGTTGGAATTTTCAGGTATAATTCACATGAGTATTAAAAATTAAATCTTTAGATTTTTTTCAAAATTATTACAATTCCAAAATTTAAATAATTTTTAAAATTTACTAATCATTTGAGAAGATTTACCCCCAAAATCTGACTTAACTTTTCCACAAATTAAGGTTACATGCTGAGTCCTATACCTAGGATATTTAGGTTTAAAAGGATTTTTTTTTTTTGAGTTGGAGTCTCGCTCTGTCACCCAGACTGGAGTGCAGTGGCCGCTCCCACTGCAGCCTCAACCTGCTGGGCTCCGGCGATCCTTCCTCCTCGGCCTTCCAAGTAGCCGGAATTACAGTCACGCGCTACCACGCCCAGCTAGTTTTTTTGATTTGTTGTAGAGATGAGGGCTCGCCAAGTTGCCCAGGCGGGTCTCGAACCCGCGGGCTCAGGCAATCCACTCATCTCGGCCTCCCAAAGTGCTGGGATTAGAGGCTGAGCCACCGAGCCTGGCCTAAAAGGATCTTAAATGTCATCAAAGTTGACACTTATGTGCTGTTTAAACTCACTTGTTTCATAGTGTTACACATCCACAGAAGGGAAGACCCAACAGAACTAAACTCTGCCCTTCATCATGTTCATCCTTCATTTTACTATCATGAGTACAACCGTCTTTGGACCTTCTCATTCTCTTCCTCTTCGTCCTCTTTCATTATCTCAGAATGTTATTAGATCTCTCAGGGCTATTTCATTATATTCTCTACTAAATTCTGCCAGTATTTCTGAAGTTTCTGCTAGATGCCCAACACTATGCCAGCTGCTGAGAAATGTCATCACTTGTCCTCTCATCTTCGTCAATCCTCCCACCAAATTTGGGAGAACTACATATAGTTTGTGCTTCTGTTCATTTATAATTCACAAACTGTTTACTGGTAAGAAAAACGTCAAGGAACATTTGGTTATTTTTCTGAACTGACTTCCATAACTATTCATTATTTTTCCTTTTTCTTTCACTACTGTAAACTTCACTCTCATCTTGTTTCACAACCTCCTCTCTCTTCATTCTTACAAGTTCTTTTATAATATGTTGAAGAGTCACTGGATTAAATAACATTTTTTAAATGACCAGCTCCAATAGAAGACCATTCACTGATTCCAGGAATGAAACCACTCAAAAAAAATTTCTGCCAGTGCGACAATATGTGCATCCTTATTCTTCACCTGAATATCCAATAACAACCAAAACAACAACAATAAAGTCATATGTACTTGATATAAGACTACATGCAGAACATGAGTGAGGCCATACTTTATTCCTACGTTATGTCATTTCTCCAGCTTCTTCTTGAATTCTGAGAGTATAAATAAAAGACACATAAAGCCTTTTCAGAGTATAAAGAAGAAAAATTACATTAAAAAGATAAAACCAAGCAGGGAAGTATAGTTTCCCAAGGTGAAATCAAACCGCTTGGTACTGTGACTGGCAGCATTCCTCCAAACCTAAGAATACCCACAAATTTTCTTAAGACTTCATAAAGGAACAATCTGGGATGATAGGGCATTCTAGTACACTGGTACTTACTTTCATTTAAGAGAAGTTGACTTGACTGGTTATTACCATTTTTTATTCAGACAGGGTGTTAAGTCTCTTGATCATGCAATCAGCAATATACATAAAAGACTGAACTAGATGCTTCTTTCAGTCGATTCACCTGTAGTAACATGTCTGAGAGCATTACTTCTGACTGAAATAATTACTTAACCTGAAGCATTTAGTGGAAATGGAAATCAAGTG
>CAUYQG010210296.1:0-22534 GCA_963574415.1 Tarsius wallacei
GGCTCGGTGGCTCAGCCTGTAATCCCGCGCCTTTGGGAGGCTGAGGTGAGTGGATTGCCTGAGCCCGCGGGTTCGAGACCCGCCTGGGCAAGCAAGACCTCATCTCTACAATAAATCAAAAAAATTAGCCGGGTGTGGTAGTGCGCACCTGTAGTTCCGGCTACTTGGAAGGCTGAGGCGGAAGGATCGCCGGAGCCCAGCAGGTCGAGGCTGCAGTGGCCGGAAGCGGCCACTGCACTCCAGTCTGGGCGACAGAGTGAGATTCCAACTCAAAAAAAAAAAAAAAAAAAAAAGAATGCTCAGAAGGAATTAACACTGCTGACACCATGAGTTCCAGTATCCAGAACTGTGAGAAAATAAATTTCTATTTTTTATGTCACTCCATTTTTGGTGATTTGTTTTGGTAGCCCTAGAAAACCAAACCAATATATTTAACCTCAAGTTTCATCCATGATTTTTTTTTTAGCAACTTATGAAACCCAGGATCCTTCCATTGGCAGATATTTGTTCACCAGCCACACCTAAGTGACAAGTTGCCTTGGGCAGTATGAAATATGTTTTACTCCAACTTCTATGACTAGGATTAGATAATATTGTACCTTTTAAGATATTTGCACAATTTAATGTACTACTGAAGAGTGTGCTTTGCAAATGGGACAGGCTGATAGCAGATATTTTATTCCAGTATTCTGATTCTTCATCAGGCTGACCTTTGCCTACTCATTGATTAATATGTTTACCTGTCTTCTCCATGAGCATAGAATTGAATATCAAATTTGCAGCTGACTCACTATTTAATGAATATTGAGACACTCTTCTTCAAATGTTAGGTAAAAACTTATTCTTAGTAAAACAAAATGTAGGCAATGAATAAATAAACTTTCATCTACTAAACTATTAGTATCAGTTCATTCTCAGGTTGTTTACTGGGATTTATATCAGTTTTCCATGCCCATAAGTATTTGGAATATATAAAATATATTATTTTAAAGATGTATGGTGCATACACCAAAAATCAAACAATATGGGCCAGTACATATTCAGAAAATAGAGCAGGTTTAACAATGTTTAAAAAAAAAAGAAAAATTTGCTTCCATTAAATTTATTTATATTTTTTGCTCTCTAAGGGAAAATATACTGTTTTATTTTTAAGATGAGGGGTACAATTCAGGATTAAGTATACAAGCAGTCATTGTACAGGTAAAGTTTGGGCCGCCCTTTGGTCCTCACTTTGCCAGGCTTGAGACCAGATACCCTTATTGATGTTATGTGCTCCCTTCATCCCTGGCAGTTTCTGGCTACTGACAATTTCTTTCTTATAGTATTATGGCAAAAGTTCAGGGTCTGCTTATGACTGAGAACATATGGTACCCAGCTCTTTGTTTCTGTGATAGATCACTGAGTGTGATAGACTCTAAATCTATCTAAGTTGCTGTGAAGTCAATAAGTTTGTCCTTCTTCATAGCTGCATAATATTCCATTGGGTATATGTATGACATATTTTCAATGGGCAGCACAGTTGATTCCATGTTTTTGCTATTGTGAATAGTGCTGCAATAAATATGTGTGTGCAGGTATCGTTTTTGTAGAATGATTTGGGTTTCTCCGGGTATATTCCCAGTAGTGGGATTGCTGGGTTATATGGAAGGCTAATTTATAGTTCTTTTAGAAATTGCCACACTGTTTTCCATAGAGGTTGAATGAGTTTGCATTCACACCAACAGGGTAAAACCATTCCCTTTTCTCTGCATACTTGCCAGCATCTGTTATTTTTTGTTGTATTAATGACGGTCATTCTTACTGGGATTAGGTGGTCTCTCAATGTGGTTTTGATTTGAATCTCTCTGATGATTAGTGGGACTGAGCACTTTTTCATGTGTCTATTGGCTGTCCATATGTCTAATTTTGAGAAGTGTCTATTCATGTCTTTTGCCCACTTTTTAATGGGACTACTAGTTTTTGTTTTTGTTTTTGTTTTTCCTTTCAGCACGTTTGAGTTCCTTGTAGATCCTGAATATGTTAGGCCTTTGTCAGACATAAAATTGGCAAATATTTTTTCCCATTCTGTGGCCTGTCTCCCCACTCTCTTGATGGTTTCTTTTGCTTTGCAGAAGCTTTTCTGTTTGGTGAGGTCCCATTTGTCTATCTTGTCTCTTATGGCATGGACATCTGGGATTTCGATCAGGAATTGGTGGTCTATTCCAATTCCCATAAAAGTGTCTCCTGCATTTTCTAAGATTCTTATAGCTTGAGATGTTATGTTTAGGTCTTTGATCTAGTTGATCTTTGTATATGGTAATAGGTAGGGGTTCTGTTTCAAACTTTTACATGTGGTCAGCCTGCTTTTCTAACACCATTTTCTGGATAGGTTCTCCTCTTCCCAGTGGTCGTTGTCGGAGGTTTTGTCGAAGATGAGTTGGTTGAGAAATTGAGGTTTTGCTTCTGGAATATCTATCCTGTTCCATTGGTCTACATGCCTGTTCTTGTACCAATACCAGGCTGTTTTGATTATTGTAGCCTTATAATAAATTTAAAGTCTGGAAGTGTAATACCTCCTGGTTTTTTTCTTTAGCTGAGAGTTGTTTTGGCTATTTGTGGCCGTTTGCATCTCAATATGAATTTCTATATTGTCGTTTCCAAGTCTAAGAATGATGTTGGCAATTTGATGGGTATTGCATTTAATCTGTAGATTGCCTTTGGTAGGATGGACATCTTAACAGTGTTGATTCTTCCCATCCATGAGCAAGGAATATATTTCCATTTGTGTCGTCTTAGATTTCTTTGAGTAGTGTTTTGTATTTTTCGTTGTAAAGGTCTTTCACTTCTCTGGTTAGGAAGATCACATCATGAGGTATTTTATTTATTTATTTATTTTTAATTTATTTATATTTATTTATTTATTCATTTTTGTGGCTATTGCGAATGCGATCATGCTTTTTATTTGGTTCTTTGCCTGTTTTTTATTGATGTATAAGAATGTGGCTGTCTTTTGCACATTTATTTTGTTCCTGAGATTTTGTCAAAGTCTTTTGTCAGTGCAAGGAGGAACACTCCAACCGAGAACCACAGAATATACATTCTACTCATCACCCCATGGAACGTACTCCAAGATCAATCACAACCTCAGCCATAAATCAAGCATAAACAAATTTTGAAAGATCAAAATACTGTTGATCACATTCTCAAACCACAGTGGCTGAAAAGTAAATGTCTCCACTAGCAAAATTCCCCTAAAACTCACAAAGACATGGAAACTAAACAGCATGATGCTGAACAACTCCTGGGTTAACACAGAAATCAAATCAGAAATTAAAAGATTCCTAGAAACAAATGAAAACATAGTAACGCTTTACAAAAACCTCTGGGATGCCATGAAAGCAATAATAACAAGGGCATTTATTTCTCTATGAACACACATCAAGAAAATAGAAAGATCACTCGTTGACAACCTAAAAGATCACCTAAGGGAGCTGGAAAGGCAAGACAACCAAAACCCTAACTTCAGCAGAACGAACCAGATCACCAAAGAAAAGGTTCAAATATGGAACATAGAAGACAAATATATCATAGAAAAAAGATCAACAAAACAAAAAGCCGGTTCTCTGAAAGGATAAACAAGATTGTTGGACACTTAGCCAGAATGACCAAATAAACACAATCAGAAATGCAAAAGATCAAGTCACAACTGACTCTGAAGAAATAAAAAAGATTATCAGAGATTACTATTCACACCTATATGGAAACAAGCTCGATAACCTAAATGAAATGGGGAACTTTCTGATGTCACACAACCTCCCAAGGTTGAAACAAGAAGATATACTATTCTTGACAGTTTGAGTTTTTGACTCTATTTTAGCAAAGGTTATTTTCTAATTTTCTTTTGTGCAAAGGTAAAAATGTTCTTTTAATTAGGAATAAAGATAAAATATAAATACTAGTATCAGGAGACTCATTCATTCATCAAATATTTACTGGGTGCCCATAATGTGTCTGGCACTATGCTGGACAATGTCAATACAGGACAAATAAGGAATGGTCCCTGCCATCAAGGAATTTTGCTGATAAGGAACGACACTCAAAATAGTAATTACTGTTTATGATGATAAGATAATCTTCTGATACATTCAAGACTGGTAGGAGAGAGTTTCAAGGATAGGTATCCTACTGGAGATAGCAACTGAATTGAATTCAGAAAGATGTGATAGCTTTATCTAAAACAAAGGTAAGAAACAACATGTTACATGGACCATATTTATATTAAAAAAGTACTAATTGTTTACCTGAAATTCAAATTTAACCAGGTGCTATATTTGTATTTTCTAAATTTGGCAACTCTATATGTGAGACATTTAGCATTTCTGTGTCGTTGGAATGTCAAGTGCAAGGTAAAGGTTGTGAGTGATGATACCGGAAAGGTAGGCAGATGCCAGATTATGAAAAACTAGGTTTGCCAAGTCAGGCAGCTTACATTTAGTCCTGAGGAAAATATTTAACCATTGACAAGTTTTTAGCACAGTAGTAGTTTGGTCAGGCATCTCTTTTAGTATCGTATTCTAACAACATATGGAGAATGCATTGAAGCAAATAAAACCAGGGACAGGAAATTACTAAAATGATTAAAGTTGGGTAATCCAGGAGAGATGGTGTTAGCTCAAACTAGTGCAGTAGTTGAAAGAGCTGGAAACAAGATAGTAGAAGAAATTTTAGAAATAAACTCAGAAGTTTGGTTGACTGATTAAATGGAGTAATGAGAGAGAAGAAGCTTAGGATGACTCCAAGATCCTATCTTAGCTACTGGGTGGATGACATGGAAAATGTATGAATATTAGACCTTTGTCAGATATACAGTTGAAAATATATATTTTTTTCATTTTGTGGGCTGTCTCCCTGCTCCCTTAATCGTTTCTTTTGCTTTGCAGAAGCTTTTTAGTTTGTTGAAGCCCTATTTGCCTATCTAATCTCTTATGGCATGGACATTTGGGGGTTGATCAGTAATTGCTTGCCTATTCCAATTTCCGTAAGGGTGTCTCCTAAATTTTCTAAGATTCTTATAGTTTGAGGTTTTACATTTAGGTCTTTAATCCATTTAGAGTTTATTTTTGTGTATGGTGATAGGTAGAGGTCCTGTTTCAATCTTCTGCATGTGGTCAGCCAGGGAAAGTTTCTACACTGTTGGTGGAAGTGTAAACTAGTACAAACTCCGTGAAAACAGTGTGGTGATTCCTAAGATATCTAAAAATTGACCTTCTATACGACCCAGAAATTCTGCTGGAAATATACCCAGAGGAACTTGAACCATTCTATGAAAAAGATACCTGCACATGCATGTTTATTGCAGTATTATTCACAATAGCAAAAACATGGAACCAACTATACTGCCCAATGAAAAGTGGACCGCATAAAAAAAATGTGGTACATATATAGATGATGGAATATTATGCAGCTGTAAACAAGGACAAAATTATGAACTTCATGGCAACTTGGGTGGATTTAGAGTCTATAATTCTCAGTGGTTTATCATAGAAACAAAAAACTGAGTACCACTTGTTCTCACTAATAAGCAGACCCTGAACATTTATCATAATGTCATAAGAAAGTGACTAGCAGTAGCGGGAAACTGCCAGGGGAAGGTTGGAGGAGCACATGACATCAGTAAGGGTACCTGATCTCAAACCAGGCGAGGTGGGGACCAAAGAGAGAACCTAACTTCAGCTGTACAATGACCATTTGTATGCCTAACCCTGAATTTTCCCCCACATATTAAAAAAAAGAAAATGGATGAATAAGGATGAGTTTTTAAAGAGAAGATGACAAGTTATGGTTTAAACATGATGAGCTTATAGTGTTTGTGGGGCAGCCAGATAAAAATGACCAGCACCATCAGGGGAGCAATCTAGATTGTCAGTTTAGATTTAGGAGTCATTAGGATAGAGGTAAAGCTATAAAAGTCAGAGAACCAATTAAGAAAGCTCATACTTGTTGTTGGTAGAATTAAAATCTTCTTAAAGGAAAATTGTCACTCAATGTAATTCTAATCTTGGCTCATCAATACACTATAAAAAATTCAATACAATGAATATACAATTATGTCTAAAGATATTGTACTTGTTGCAAATCATGTGGTGGAGTTCCTTTTTATCTTATATGTGAAATTATTTCATATTTAATAGACCTGCGTATGATGTGAGAAATTGTATCTAGAAATAGACCAACTTACAGGAAAAGCTAACACTCAATATTTGTTATGGCATCCATATATCATTCTCATCACAAAGCATGGCATAACATGAAAAGAAACATAATTTATATGTTCCAATTTGGGCATTTATAACAGGAAAATCTAGCCTTTAACCCAATTTAAAACTTCCATATTCTAAAGTTGGTTATAGAATAAGATGGAAAAGCAGCTTGTACAATTAAATGTCATTGAGTAGAATGATGATGGTGAGAAGATGAGATTCAAATGAAGAGCAGTTTAACATTGAGTTTATCATTGAGAAAACTGAAATATTTGTTTAATATTTTTAAATGTAGACTTTGGAAATTAATGTCTCTCTGTAAATAAGTGACTTATCTGAGTGTCGGTTTTCTCAATGATAACATGAGTGTGGTCATTTACCTAGTTCACAGGGTTTTAGTGAAAAATACATAACATGTAAATTGTTTAGTTTTATGCCTGACACATTAGGTTCTCAATAATTCACATATGTGCTTATTATTGATGTATATCTGCCTGGGGAAGGGGGCACAACTCATCAATAAGGGTATATGCACAATGAACTTTTGTATACCTAATCCTGAATTGTACCCCACAATTTCAAAATAAAAGATAAAAGAGATAAAAGAGCACTACTGAAACAATAACTCTAAATGGCCTCTCTATGTATACAATCTAAAAAACAAAATACAAAATCATGAAAAAATACAAATTGCAAGGTTTCTCGATACCAAATAATAAAGGCTGCTTTTGCATGTTTCAGTACCTCAATAAAATAAAGAATATTAAACACAGACACACACATACAGACCTATATCTCTGTTCAATCTCTCTCTGTGTGCATATACATGAATGACACAAAGTATATATGTATGTGTGCATGTATATATACATATATGTGCGTATATATGAATTTATGTCAATGTATAGCCTAATTACTTTTTACTATTGTCAAAGTAACCATTTTAAATGTCACTGTTTGGTTCATGGTTGTTATCATAAAATAGACATTAAAAATTTTTAGAGTAGTGGGGTACAAGTGAGGTTTTACTACATAAGTACAGACATAAGTAAGTTGTATGCAGGTGAGTTGGGGCTTCTAGCTGGCCCTCTCTCCCCCGATAGTAAACCAGGTACTCAGTGTATTGTCATGTGTTCCCTCCCTTCTCCCTTTCTACCTTCCCTAACAGTGTCCAGCATCTACCGATCCCACCCTTGTGTTTGTGTAACCATTATGTTAAGTGACATATAAAATACTTCTTCAAAAGAAATAGTATGATATGGATTCCTCCCTTCCTGAACACCTGTATAATTAAACAACTAACATACTTATTTTTCTACATGTCAATCTACCTCCTCATATTTGAGACAGGGAATCTCAAAGTTAAAAACAATTTTAAAGTTTATCAAGTCTAACCTCAATTTCTATGTAGTAATCCCTCTTTAATATCCCTGACATACAGTTTTTGAGTCTCTGTGCAAAAACCAACAGTGATTAGGAGGATAAAGTTCTCTCATTCCATTATTGTGTAGCTGCAATAGGTCCTAAATCTGTCTTCTAGAGATATGCAGAACCACACTCTGTGTAATATTACTCTGCTTTTTGAAGGCCTTTCTTAGGTTTTTACTTTAGATCACCAGGATTATCTTTTTCATAAAACTTCCTTCAGCCTTTCTTTAAATGATTTGTGTAGTGGTTTTAAAATATATCCACATATTCTTCAATGCAAGTCTCTTCAAGAAGTGGTACTTAATTTTCCTTCTTTTGAGTATAGGCAGCATTCCTGAATATAAGTAACTGTGTATGACTATTTCATAAAAAAAACACAGAAGTTTTTTCCTTGTTCTTTTTCTTAGATCACCTGCTCTGGGGGAAGCCACGTGCCATGCCAATTAAAATACTCAATCAGCCCTATGGAGAGATCCATGCAGTGAGGTACTGAAGCCTCATGTCAAGATACATCAGGAAACTAAAGCCTTATGCAAGAGCCATGCGAGAGAGCATTCTTGGAAGTGGATTCTACCACTTCATATTCATATGATGTCAGCTGTAGTTGGCATTTTGATAACAACCTCAGGAGAGACACTGAGCCCGAACCATCCAATTAAACTTCTCTCAAATCACTGACCCACAGGAACTGTGTGGTGATAAATGTTTGTTTGGCTTCTTTTTTTTTAAGCTTTTATGTTTTGGAGGTAATTTGTTACACAGCAATAAAAAGCATTATAGAGTTTCTAGATCTTTCTACATTCTTGGCCACTTCCTTTGAACACATTAAAGTTTGTTGATGTCTGTCATAATACGTAACACAATAATTGATCAAACTTATTCTGATTCTTGCTACTCTACCCACTGTGAAATATGCTGAAATATTTTAAGTATTATATTATAATAGATTATGAACTAGCAATCAACTGAATCTTCAGATATTTTTTATGTGAGCTTTTGGCAAGTACATAGCTCTTCCATCCTATGCTTATGCAAAAGTTTTATAAACTGAAACCACAAATTTGTCACTTACTGATAATAAATATTATCTTGTTTAATATCAAATGCTTTTAACAGGCCAAGCAATTTGCTTTACTTTTTATTTTGGGATAATTTTAGATTTTTAATGAAATTGTAAGAAATAATACTGAGAGATAGCTTTCCTACAGTTTCTCTCAATGAAACATGTTGCATAATTATAGTATGACATCACAATTAGGAAATTGACATGGATAGAACTTCATTCAGACTCCATAAGTTTTAGATGTACTCGTGTGTGTGTGTGTGTGTGTGTGTGTGTGTAGTTTTTGCAATATTAGCCAATGTGTATATTTGTATAACTATCATGACTGTCAATACTGAACAGTTCATTTCATTGTCTTTTTTTAACAACATCAACTTAATTTTTCCCCCAAACCATGTTGACATTTTAACCACTGATCCATTCCCCAGTAGAAATGGCAGAGTAGGTAGTTAAAAGAGTTATCCTTGAACAGAAATGCAAAAAAAATGAGCAAAAACTGTCAGCATCAACTATTGGTGAACCCTGGAAAACAGTCAAATGTTTTCAGAAACCAAATGAACCAAGAAATTTTTAAAAAGCAACTTTAAAATGGTAGGAAGGGTTTTTGGTGTTTTTGCTTGCCTTTGCCTTGCCTCCCTGGCTTGGCAGCTATCTTAAAAATGGCAGCTCACATTGCCAGTATGGAAGTCTGCTTCCTTATCATGAAGAAAGAAGATTTTATTCTCAAAGCATTGCATTTGTTTCAACCTATCTGAGAGCTGTCTGGAAAACTAAATCCAGATGTTTGCTTTTGTTTTGCCTAATTTAGAACTTTTGAGGTAGAAAAGTGAATAGGCAGAGCATTGCTCAAAAACAGTGCAAGACAAATGAACAACCTGCCACCACTGGAGACAATACATCATAGATGAGGCAAAAAACAGACATATTGAAAGACTGGGAGGAAAATCTTGAGAGCTTCATGGAAAATTCAAATATTAAATATCACCTGCATATTAAGGAAAATTTAGAAAACTATACACTGAATAACTAAAATATAGGATGCATGCTCAGAAAATATCTGAGAATACTCTAAACATTCTTCTCTGATTGATCTACATGCTCAGTGCAAGCAGGAAATGAAAGCTAAGGCAGAGTTATAAATGGCCTGGCTAAACCCTCAAACTGAGAGAATCTTCAAAGAAAGAGATGTATTTTCTTCTTTTATCTTTTTTTTTAACCTTTTTTAAGCTTTAAGCATTCAAGGAAATCTCTCAAAACACTAGCTGACTACAGCTAAAGAAACAGAAACTACACATAACAGGAATACAGTTTTTACAAAAGTAAGCATTAAACAAAAATAGTGACTAAACAAATGAACAAACAACTGCAATGTACTGTAAGCTAAAAGAAAAGCACTGAGGAAAAAAGACAGTCTTATTTTCAAGAGTTACAAAATTATAAGAATGTCCAATTTGCAACAAAAAAATTATGAAGCATGCAAAGAAACAAAAAATGTGGCCCATTCACAGAATAAATTGACAATAACTATCCCTGATACATCTCAGAAGTCAAATTTACTAAATTTACTAAGACATTGAATCAACTGTCTTAAATATGATCAAATAACTAAAAGAAGCCATCAATGATAACTAAAGGAAGTTAGAAGAATGATGTCTCAACAAACAGAGAATATCAGCAAAGATATAGAAATTATAACAAAAACCAAATAGAAATTCTAAAGTTGAAAAATACAATGTCTTGAATAAATAATTTACTATCTTCAATAGAGGATTTAAGCAGACAGAAGAAATAATAATAGAATTCGAAGATATTTCAACTCATATTATCCAATCAGAAGAGAAGAGAATAAAGAAAAACTGTTAGCAACAGAGCCTAAGAAATATGTGGGACACCATCAAGCCTGCCTACTTACACATAATGGAAGCTCCACAAGGAGAGAAGAGAAAGAGAATGGGATAGAAAAAAATATTAGAACAAGTAATGCTCCAAACATCCCAAATTTAATAAACACATGAAGCTACACATCTAAACAGCACAACAGAGTCAAAAAATGATAAACACAAAGAGATCCACACTGCAACACGTCATAAACACACTGTTGAAAAATAAACAGGACATTGGAAACAATAAAGACAAGTGACTCATTATTAACATGAGATTTTCAATAAGATTAACATCCTGTTTCTTAGCTGAAATCATGGAGTCCAGAAAGTGGTGGGATGACATAATTAAAATACTGAAAGAAAAAACTTGTCACTCAATAATTTAATATCCAGCAAAATTGTCTTTCAAAAATGAATGAAAAAATAAGACAATCTCAGATAAATCAAAGCTGAGGGAGTTTGTTGCTAGTAGACTTGTTCAACAAGACATGCTATTGGACGTGTTTCAAATATAAATAAAAGAACACAAAACAAAAATTCTGAAATAAAAAAATAAATAAACACCAGTCAAGGTAAATATAAAAGTAAGTAAAAATCATTGTATATTTGCTTTATAGCTCTTTTTCTTTCCTACATGTTTTTAAAAACAAATGCCTAAGATATTAACTACAAATATATGTTAAGGGACACACAATATATAAACCTGTAATATGTGACAACAACTATAAAAATGAGGAAACAAGCTGTATATAGACAGAGATTTTTATTACTATAAAAGCTAAGATGGTATTAATTCATAATAGAGTTTAATGAATCTATGAGGTTAATTGTAATTCCCATGAGAATCATCAATAAAATAACTGAAAAAAATACAGAAATGGAAATAAAAGGTAATCAAGATGATACACTACAAAAATCAAGTAAACAAAAAAAGACAGCATGGAGGAATAGGAGAAACAGAAAAGATATAAGACACATAAAGAAAACAAATAGCAAAACAGCAAATATAAGTCCTTTCTTACCAATTTTTAAAATTTACAAAAATTGTCTCTCCAATTAAAAAGCAGAGATTGGAATATAGTTTGAAATCATAGAGTATGATGCCTACAACTTTGCTCTTCTTTCCAAGATTGCTTTGGCTGTTTGCTATCTGTAGATTATTTTAACAGAATTAACAATACTAATATTGTTAATGAATATGATAATGGTTTTAATTATTACAATTCCTAAACACAGGATATCTTTTCATTTATTTGTGTCTTCAGGTTCTTTCATTAGTATCTTATAGTTTTCAGTATGTAGTTTTTCACTTCTAAATAGTTTATTCTTTTTGATGCTACTGTAAGCAGGATTTTATGTTTAATTTCTTATTTGCTATTTTGTTGTTAATGCATAGAAATGCAACTAATTAGCCGGGCTCGGTGGCTCAGCCTGTAATCCCGCGCCTTGGGAGGCTGAGGTGAGGGGGTTGCCTGAACCGGCAGGTTCGTAACCCGCCTGGGCAAGCAAGACCTCATCTCTACAATAAATAAAAAATTAGCCGGGCGTGGTAGCGCGCGCCTGTAGTTCCAGCTACTTGGAAGGCTGAGGCGGAAGGATCGCCGGAGCCCAGCGGGTCGAGGCTGCGGTGGCCGGGAGCGGCCACTGCACTCTAGTTTGGGCAACTGAGTGAGACTCCAGCTCAAAAAAAAAAAAAATCAGCCGGATGTGGTAGCGCATGCCAGTAATTCCGGTTACTCGGAAGGCCGAGGCGGAAGGATCGCTGGAGTCCAGCAGGTTGAAGCTGCAGTGGCCGGGAGCAGCCACTGCACTCCAGTCTGGGCGACAGAGTGAGACTCCAACTCAAAAAAAAAAAAAAAAAAGGCTACCTGGAAACTCTGGGAAGGCAGTATTCATAAGTTTTTATTATTCACTGAAGTTTGGAGGTTTATATTGCAGTGTACGGGTTGTTATATAGGTGTAGGACTTTTGCCCTGGGTAACTCTTAGTGTATAGCAGAAATGATAAACCCAGACTATTTGTACTCAATTAATTCATCATAACTGTTAAGCCTGTAATTGCTAATCTGCAGTGTTAAGGAGAATGGCATTTAGAGGTTCTTAGGTTATTTTTAAAGTAGCTAACCTATTCACATTTGCTACTTTAGAAAATTCGTAATTTCTTTTAAGTCTTTTATAAATTCTTCAGTATGTGTTTTTCTTTCTTTCTTTCTTTCTTTTTTTTTGAGTTAGAGTCTTACTCTATCACCCAGGCTGGAGGGCAGTGGCATGCCTCTCAATCACTGTAACCTCAACCTGCTGGGCTTCGGCGATCCCTCCGCCTCAGCCTTTCTAGTAGCCAGAACTATGCGCTACCACACTCAGCTAAGTTTTGATTTATTGTAGAGACGAGGTCTCGCCAAGTTGCCCGGGCTGGACTCGAACCCGTGGGCTTCCAGAGTGCTAGGATTACAGGCTGAGCCACCGAGCCCAGCTGTGTTTTTCTGAATTTACCTGTTCACTTTATGCTGTCAGAATTTATGCATTAGTCACAATAACCCTTGAAACTTAAACATGGGTGAATTTTCGGTACTGCATTATATTCTTTGGAAATGGCCAGTGAATTTTATTTGCATCAAAGGTCAGATTTTTTTCAGGCGAACTGATTTTACAGCAGAAGTCTTTCTTTAAACTTTATAGTTTGTGCTTGGTTGTGTTTGCTGTCTTTTAGAACTATCTTTAGGAAAGTCACAGTAAAGGAAAATTTTTTTCATTGTTATTCTTGTAATCTCCATTCCTGGAAAATTTTCTGAAATATTAGATATTGTTTTGCCATCATCAAGTAAAACTGGCCTGTTAGATCCCCATTTCAAGATCTTCCTTCTGCTGCCTGTCTTGTGGTCATTTAACTTCTCGTTAAGTCCTCCAGCGGAGACTGCCAGAAGGGAGGGAAGATGAAAAGCATATGAATCATTTTCTAATTGTTAGCAGCTCAGGAAAATGACTTAGTAGAAGAGATTGAAACTATTCTGGGAATTCCTTGAGATTATGTTTTATTTCATTTATCTGTATTGTCTCCCAGACGTTCCTAATGGTCATCAGCTCAGAATTTAGAAGCCGAGTTTTATCCAGCTATTGGATGACCAGGACTCTTCCTGCTTTGCTTGTTTGTTTGCTTCTTGCTGCATCTAAGCAACTCCATAGAAGATGTTTAGAAGCAAGGAGTAGAGATAAAATTTAAACTAATCAACACTGTTTTTCCCTTTGAACTCTTTAATGAACAATTTGATTTTTAAAGACAGTTTAGTTATTGTTATTGGACATGGACATGACTAGTAGTGATATTGCTTCACTTTATTTTGACTTATACATAAGTATAGGAAGGGTTTGGGGTTTTTTTTTTCTTTTTCTTTTTGTATTTTAGAAACATGGGCTTATATAGATTCCTATAATTGCTTTCCTGAATTATTAAGCTTGAGGTTTCATTGCATCTTTGTACCGGAATCTAGGCTTTTGCCGAGGAGCAGATTCAGGGACATCAGTTAATTTTCTTTTTATGACCGCTCAAGAAGCGATCTTGTTTAGATTTAGCAGTAAAAAAGAAAAAAAGAAGATTAATAGTGACAGACCTTGCATAACAGCTGTAACATGGATGTCTGCTTTTTTCCTTGTCTTTGGTCACTATTTCTCACTTAATCATTTGGGATTCATAGATTGGAGTTCTTATGTCACTGAAGGCAGAAGTCAGCAGCCATTATTCACACTAGTGAATAAGTTCCTGCCATGTTTTATTTTAGCCTCAGGAGAATTTTTACAAACCCCTTATGACTTCTTAGGCTGAATTACTGTAAAATTTGTAAATAGATCCTTGATGGGTGACTAGGGTCACTAGATGGCTATAGAAAGTCTAAAGTTAATCTGTTTCAATCTCTTGTTTCTTGGATTCTGTTCTTTTAGTTTCTACCCTAGGAGGGGACTTATGGAAAGATCTAGACTACACAGTCAGAAAACCAGAGATCTCATTCAGTTACCTCCCAGATGAGGGGCCTTGAGCTAGTCACCTAATCTGCCCTGTTGGTCTGTTTTGCATCTCTAAAATGGGGTTGTACTCCGAGCTCAGCTGACTGGTATCAGGAATGTCATGGGGGGGGAAAGGCTTTTATACTGTCTATTTAAATTGTTTCTTCATTCTGGAATCCCTTCTCAGGTGGTCTGAATTTTTCTTTTAGGGCTCAAGTGAGGGAGCTCCATTTTCCTGTTTGGAATCTTGCTTTCCTACAGGCCTGTGCTGGGCTATCCATTATGTAGCATTTTTTTTTTTTTTTTTTTTTTGAGTTGGAGTCTCACTCTGTTGCCCAGACTGGAGTGCAGTGGTGGTCGCTCCCGGCCACTGCAGCCTCGACCTGCTGGGCTCCGGTGATCCTTCCACCTCTGCCTTCCAAGTAGCTGGAACTACAGGCGCGCTAATTTTTTGATTTATTGTAGAGATGAGGTCTTGTCAATTTCCCCGGGCGGGTCTCAAATCCGTGGGCTCAGGCAATCCACTTACCTCGGCCTCCCAAAGCACCGGATTACAGGCTGAGCCACCTAGCCGGGCCATGTAGCACTTTTGAATTCTGGTCTGTACTTCAGTTGTTACATGTTGCCTTCCTGTATAGATTGAAAGCTCCATGAAGACAGATTGTACCTTTCCTGTTTCTGTGTATCTACTTTATACATAGGCTCCCTGCTCACCTCCCCCCCCACAGTTGACCTACAGCAAATGTTGCTTGAATAAATGATTATTGAGGCTGTCAGGAATGAATATTTTGGGTGACGGGAAATGCCAAAGATGAGCATCTTACCAGAACTTTTAGATGACTGACCTTTTAAATTGCCTAGTTACTGATCTGTTGTTACCGGTGACTGAATTAGATGCTGGCAAGAAGTTGGCAAAGCCCATTTCTTGGTTTTGTTTACTTCATATACTATTTGCTTAGTGAGTTACAGGAATGAAAGGTTGTTAAAATAGTTCTGAATTTGACATTTGTTCCATTTCTTACCTTATTGCATGTGGAGGCCTATCTATAACCAACTGCTGAGTGTAAAGAATAAAAACTGACTGCACATTGCCTGGTCCACATTTTAGCTTGTTTGGTTTGAAGAATTTGCAAGGTGGAGAAATAGATGCTTCGGGCTCTGATTTCAGCCCCTGCTGTGCTATGCAAATGTTCTCTACATGCCTGAGTGACCTTTTGAGAAAGAGCCTTTGTGATCTTCTGTAGCCTGGATTTGTTCTGGGAATTGTGTGCCAGATTCCTCTAAGAGTGGGAAAAGTGGATCTGCTCAAAGACCACATAAAAAAGTCAGTGCTTTTCCTGGATGAATACCGATAAGTCCATGCTTCCTACCACCTCTTGCCAGAGCTTTTGAAATTTGCTCTGCAGTTTGCTTTGCAGGGTGACTTGGGGATTGAAGTGTGTGAGAGGGCATGGACTGAGGCAGTTCAGTAGCTGGGAAACTATTTGGTTTTTGAATTATAGATAAAAATAAATTCACATTGGTATTGTTAGTATCTGAGCATTTCTCAGTATCTCAAGGCTGGCTCTCCATGAGTGCTGGCTGACAGATTCTCTCTCACTCACATTGGGGACGTTCTTTCTGCCTCAGACAGTTGAGTGTTTAAATTGTTTTCTATTTGTTTTGATTGTTGTATAAAGACGAATACATCATTTATTAAAATACATTGTATTAAAATAAATTTGTTTACAGAAGGCTCTAGATCGACCTAGGCAACATAATGAGACCTTGTCTCTAATTATTAAAAAAAAAAATTAGCTGGGCATGGTGGCGTGTGCTTGTAGTCCCAGCTACTTGGGAGGCTGAAGTGGAGGATTGCCTGAGCCTAGGAGGTTGAGGCTGCAGTGAGCCATGATCGATTGTGCCACTGCATATCAACCTGGGCAACAGAGTGAGACCCTGACTCAAAATATATAAATAAATAAATAAATGAAAATACATCAAATGGTATAAGGTAATATTTCTCTTGGAAAGGGATATTGGTGTCTTGGAAAGTTTTTTATCTTTTTGGTTGGTTTATGATTTTTGATTCTGCTTTTTATTGAGATGATTGGTTTGTGTAGCTGAAATACTGATGAAAGGAATTTTCTCTTTCTCTTTCTTCAATTGCCTTTTTGATGAGGGCCATCATAGGTTTGTACCAGGATAAGGTTGTAAAGTTAATCATCATGTTCTCCAACAGAAATTCTAAAAATTGGATTTTCCCAGAAGAGAAGTAGAATTTGAATGGCTGGCCTGCTTCCTAAGTTCTTCCTCTTTCTCCTAAGTCCTGAATAGTTCTTTCTCTGTAAAAACCTTTGGTCTCTTAGTTCCGGTTGGGCTCCCAGAGGTACAGATAGAGGACTGGTAGAAGGCCCTAGGGGAATGCTTTCTTCCCCCAGACCTTTGCACTGTAGCTGGTTTTAGTTTAGCAAAACCCAGTAGTTGTTCTGGTGTTTGGCCTTCTCTGTTGGGTGGGAAAATGTTTCCTCTGTATTTTCGTAGTTATATATGCTGTCATATGTCTGTCTTTCTCCTCCCAAAGTTTCCCTGAAACCTGGGCTTCTGAAGACGCAGCGCTGGAGCAGATGGATAATGGAGACTGGGGCTATATGGTGAGTGTGTGTGCAGATACAGTTTGAAGGCTGTTGAATTATTTTTGTTTCTTTTTTCCCGTATGGATTCTTGGGTATAATATAGCTTAAAATAATGAAAATTATGAATTTGTGAAACCCCCTCTTAGATGTATTTTTGGGATGTTTTTATTTTTTGGCGTTTATAATGGAAGCAAACTCACTGTGGACTCGCCAAATACTTTTTTTTTTTGAGTCGGAGTCTCAATCTTGTCCATGCTGTAGCACAGTGGCACGCTCATGGCCTCTGTAGCCTCGACTTGCTGGGCTCAGGTGATTCTTCCGCCTCAGCCTTCCAAGTAGCTGGAACTACAGGCGTGGGCCACCACACCCAACTAATTTTTTGATTGATGTGGAGACAAGGTCTCACTAAGTTGCTCAGGCTGGTCTCTAACCCTTAGTCTCAGGTAGTCCTCTCGCCTCGGCTTTCCAAAGTGCTGGGATTTTAGGCGTGAGCCACCGTGTCTGGCTCCAAATACTTTTAATAATCACTTATTTGAGAAATAAAATTATGTTTTGATTTTTAAAGTATGCTGCTCTTAAAACTCTGGAATGGTGACTACTAAAAGGTCTAGTGAGTGATGACATGGACAACTTTCTTGTAGTTAGGGAGATTAATGGTTGAGAAGGTGCCTCTTCTCCCACTCGTTCCCAGTTTTTCTATTCTTTTGGTAAGAAATATTGTACTTGCCTAGTACCTGAAGTATATCTTTTCTTAAATATGACTTCTAAAACTGAAGGTATGTGTTTTTTTAGAGATGCTTTTTTCTCAAAATTAAAGTCCAGATCGCAACATTAATGTTACAAAAGTGAATACACCACCAGATTGTGAAATTTTAAGCTGCTGTTAGTCTTTGGTTATGCCATGCTTTTGTGGCTAGGTTGTATCAACTAAACTGTATATTTTAACTTTGTATTTGAAACTGTCATTTCCATGAAAAAGTTACCAAGATTAGTCTGCACAAATTTTTATTTTTAAAATAAATTTCATGATTTGTTCCTTTTTTAAGGGGGAAACCTCAAGAAATATTGAAAGTAAGCTGGGCTCGGTGGCTTAGCCTGTAATCCCAGCGCTTTGGTAGGCTGAGGTGAGTGAATTGCCTGAGCCCACGGGTTTGAGACCTGCCTGGGCAACTTGGCGAGACCTCATCTCTACAACAAAATAAAAAAAGATTAGCCTGGCATGGTAGCACATGCCTGTAGTTCCAGCTACTTGGAAGGCTGAGGCAGAAGGAAGGATTGCCGGAGCCCAGCAGGTCAAGGCTACGGTGACTGGGAGCGTGCCACTGCACTCCAGTCTGGGTGACAGAGTGAGACTCCAACTCAAAAAAAAAAAAGAAGAAATATTGAAAGTAAATATTTTTTATATTGTCAGATCATTTTAATTCTATCTTATGCTAAATTGAGTTCAGAAAAATGAATGCCTTTTTTTTTTTAATCAGAAAAAAAACTTAAATGGTTTTTCCCCTCCCATAATATACTCTGACCTGAAAACTCTATAGATACTGGGCCTGAAACTATTGGCACATTGACACTCTGGAAGTCATCCCTTCATTCTTATATCTTTAAAGAAGATTTATCTTTTTTTTTTCTGTTGAAAATAAATGTTAGATCCCTTCGTCTGGGTGGGTTTATCACTGAAAGTAAAGCCATTTTGCATTATAGGATTACTAAATACATTATAGCCTGAAGAAATTTTGTGCTTTGCTCAATATATCATAAATTTTCTTAATTTGTCAAAGTTAGGTCTTTAAAAATTTTAGATGACTGATCATCTTTTAAAAAATTTCAGATGACTGACCCAGTCACGTTAAATGTAGGTGGACACTTGTACACAACGTCTCTCACCACATTGACGCGTTACCCGGATTCCATGCTTGGAGCTATGTTTGGGGGGGACTTCCCCACAGCTCGAGACCCTCAAGGCAATTACTTCATTGATCGAGATGGACCTCTTTTCCGATATGTCCTCAACTTTTTAAGAACTTCAGAGTTGACTTTACCCCTGGATTTTAAGGAATTTGATCTGCTTCGAAAAGAAGCAGATTTTTACCAGATTGAGCCTTTGATTCAGTGTCTCAATGACCCTAAGCCTTTGTATCCTATGGATACTTTTGAAGAAGTTGTGGAGCTATCTAGTACTCGGAAGCTTTCTAAGTACTCCAATCCAGTAGCTGTCATCATAACTCAACTAACCATCACCACCAAGGTCCATTCCTTACTAGAAGGCATCTCAAATTATTTTACCAAGTGGAATAAGCACATGATGGACACCAGAGACTGCCAAGTTTCCTTTACTTTTGGGCCCTGTGATTATCACCAGGAAGTTTCTCTTAGGGTCCACCTGATGGAATACATTACAAAACAAGGCTTCACGATCCGCAACACCCGAGTGCATCACATGAGTGAGCGGGCCAACGAGAACACAGTGGAGCACAACTGGACTTTCTGTAGACTAGCCCGAAAGACAGATGACTGATCTCCCACCCTGAGAGAAGTTGTTGGAAACTGACTCTCCAAGAAATGAAAGAGACTGATTTTTTTTTTAAAATCACAGTGTGAGATTTTTTCTTTTAAATATTTGTATTTATTTGAAGGCAGTGAGGACCAGAAGGAAGTTTTGTGCTTTAGCAGTCTCCTCCATGTTTTGTTTGTTCCCTTCACCCTGAGTATGCATGTGCCTGTTCAGAGTCTCCAAATACCTTTTTTATAAAAAGAAGTCTGAAAATCATTATGGTATATAATCTACCCTTAACAGAGCTTTTTTATTACAGTGCTAAAATGATTTCTGATGAAAAAAATGGTCCCTAATTCAACTAGAATGGCAAAAATACAAGAATGAAAGAATGAGCAGAATACTCATGATGCCTTTGAGGAAATCAAAACATCATGTAGGGTGACCTAGTTTTGAAACCAATAAGTAGTATTGTAATATTAAAGGAAAACTGTTCCAATCATTTAAAAGTACTTATTAAGTACTGCTTTTTACAGTTATGACAACTGTTTCTTTCTATGCATATAAATCAAGGAACCAAATATCTGTAGCCATGGAAATGTCTGACTAGAAATATTTATATTGGATTCTGAATACAAAATGTCCCTGTGGTAGAAATCTTACTTCTTATGCCTGGTGCAGTATAAATTCCAAGTGTACTGTCTACCAGAAAAAAAAAAAGCTAATAAAAAATGCAATATGAAAATTAAGTTTGTTGATTATTCTTAAGGGGGAAATTATATTCCTTGTCTAGAGTATGTGTTGTTTGTTTTATGCCCCAATATTTACTGCCTATAGCACATTTTATTTGATTTGAGGGGACTTCCTGGAACATTATGGGTTGCAGTTTATGAGAATGCTATTGTGTCATTGAAGCAGGGATGACACAATAAAATATGTACTCTTTCAGATAAAATTATTAATTTTATCTGAAAGAGTACATATTTGATCAGTAAATACAGTTTGGCAAATTTTTTCAAATAAGACTTATGAAGAGTACAGATTTTTCTTCAATTGTCATAATTCTGAAGATGACCATTATTTCAGCTTTGTCTAAGCACAGAGACAAAATGACTCTTAAGCCACTTTATTCTTGTGAATTGTGGTGACCTACAAATATATTTAAAAAAATATATATATATATAAAATTTTTTTTTTTGAGTCAGAGTCTCTGTCACTCAGGCTGGAGTGCAGTGGCACACTCATGGCCTGCGCAGCCTCGACCTCTTGGGCTCAGGTGATCCTTCCTCCTCAGCCGTCCAAGTTGCTGGAACTACAGGTGTGTGCCACCATACCTGGCTACTTTTTTGGTTTAGAGTGGAAACGAGGTCTTGCCAAGTCGCCCAGGCTGGTCTCGAATCCTTGGGCTCAGGTAATCCTCTCGCCTCTGCTTCCCAAAGTGCTGGGATTACAGGCATGAGCTACCGCGCCTAGCTCACAAATATATTTTGTTATAAAAGTTAAGTTTATTTCTGAGGAAAAGAAACTGCAGTGAATGAAGGAGCTAGAACAGTTGGGAAATGTATGTACTTTTATTTATTTCACTGTAGTCTTATTTTGCATAGTTCATTTGAGTCTGTTTCTTCAAAGTTACTCATAGAAAGGATTGTTTTAATTATAGTGAGACTATATATAGTTTGCTAGAGCACCTTATAAAGAAAATCACATAATTTCTTCCCTGTTTTCTATTATTTTAATTATAGTGAAACTATATATAGTTTGCTAGAACACCTTATAAAGAAAGTCATATAATATTTTCCCTGTTTTCTAAGGGAAGAGTGAAGCTCTGAGGCTGTATGCCCGGAGGCAGGCAGGTCAGTCCTTTTCTTCTTTCTATGAGAAGATTCTGAGATTCTCTGAAAGGAAGGTGACGTTTATGTCCATTTTTGCTCATGTCTTTCTGAAAATTTATTTGACAGATTTGATAAATGATCAATATCCAGAAACCTGTAATTATCCCATTTTCACCGTCTTCAGACTAAGATCCCTTAATGTTATTGACAGTTTGCTGAAGTTTCAGTAAATCAATGTACTGGTACAAGGCTATCATTTAAGAAAATTGTGTGCTATTTAAAATTGATTGATGGTTGCCTTAAAAAATGAAGAACAAAACAAAACAAAAACCCCAGTCAGTTATGTGTTGTTGAGCTAGCTAAGCTGAGATCAATTTGAAGTAAAATGATTTGGGTTGAAAACAGATGTGAAAGTGGTAATAATACTAGTTGTACCAAGGTTTTAAAAGTTGAAAATCTAGGTCTCTTTCTTGCCCAGTTTACTGGAGATAAATTTGCTTTTGGTCAATTTTCTCAGATTTACTTATTATTAACAACTATATGATTGTTTATATGAGTAAATTAGGAAAAGTAGCCAGCTGAGATATTTTTACCATTTAATTTGTCTAGTGATTTAATTTTGAGTGTTTTATTTGTTGGGTAATTGAAAATGAAATGATTGGTGGCTCAGCCTGTAATCCCGAGCTTTGGGAGGCTGAGGTGAGAGGATTGCCTGAGCCTGTGGTTTCGAGACCCACCTGGGCAACTTGGCGAGACCTCATCTCTACAATAAATCAAAAAATTAGCCGGGCGTGGTAGCACGCACCTGTAGTTCCAGCTACTTGGAAGGCTGAGGCGGAAGGATCGCCGGAGTCCAGCAGGTCGAGGCTGCGGTGGCCGGGAGCGGCCACTGCACTCCAGTCTGGGTGACAGAGACTCTGACTCAAAAAAAAAAATTTTATATATATATATATTTTTTTAAATATATTTGTAGGTCACCACAATT
>CAUYQG010210298.1:0-11683 GCA_963574415.1 Tarsius wallacei
TACCACGCCCGGCTAATTTTTTGATTTATTGTAGAGATGAGGTCTCGCTTACCCAGGCGGGTCTCGAACCCGCGGGCTCAGGCAATCCACTCACCTCAGCCTCCCAAGGCGCGGGATTACAGGCTGAGCCACCGAGCCCGGTTTCTGCTTTCTTTTTACTTTTTACTAATTTATTTCTGCATGGTCTAAAATAGTTATGTTTAATTTCTGCAGCAAACAAAATAATAACATGTAGAGAACAATATTTGTGATTGTGGTAAAACCATTCTCCACCGCTAAGAAAAAAAGACTATTAAAGAGCATTCATGAACAATCTCATCTAAAATATAGATGTGTACAGAAAAATATTTAAAGGGTATGCAGTAAAATGTTGATAAATATTTTATTTTCCTTTGTCTTCTTTTTTTGTCTTCTGTTATATTTTTCAAGTTTCCTGCACTGAGCATGAGTTAATTTATTACAGTTTTTAAAAAATGAACATAGGGATGCTAAATTAAAACACTAGGACATTTCTATCTTACCATGTGGTCCTAAGAATGCGGTAACCATAATTGGCCTTTGCCTTTAGCCCTTTGCAAAGTTTCAGAAAATGTCAGCCATCAGTTGAGAAAACAGCACTCTCTGTGGCCCACTAGGGAGGTCTAATTTAGGCCTTATGAAATTACCTCATTGTAGTGTCTCTAACTGGTAATATATATACATGTGTGCACATGTGTAGGCACACATATATACACGTATGTATCACCTATGTATAAATTGACAAATGCTACCTTGATTCTCCTAATAAGCTTTTCAGCTATTTAGCAGAAAGAAGCTTTGAAATCTGTTAATGGTAATTGTCTACCACAGCAACACGAAATGAGAATTCATGATATAAGACCACATGGACTCTAGGCAAAAACAATAGTTGGCCACGCTTGGCAAGTGTCGGCTTATGGGTATGGAACTTTAAAGTGATCAGTTCTATTGGGCACATGGCTAATCCCCAATGTGAAGGCCACTACTGCTCCAGCCAGCTGGTGATCTTCAAACTCCCCTGTCCTTTCCTTGGCTCTTGCAACACTGTTGACCAGAATAGTCTCCTTTCTCTTTGTCTTTACAATAGGAGCCTAACTATTTTTCAAGGTCACCCAAACCAACACCAAGAGAATCAGTTGGGAGAGTTGCATGTAGAAAGATGCACACTCCACTGGGAAACTTAAGGGGAATTTAATAAAGCACTTTTTACCAAATTGTAGTCAAGGTTTAGGGACACTAGCAAGAAATAGTGTAGTATTCACTGCAAGAGGCTTATGGGATAGATGTAGGGTTGGTGAGACCTGATGCATACTCACTTACTTCATTAATTTTCTGTTTAAGAAAAAGAATATAAAATACAAATACAAAACTAATAATGCAAAGGGGTATCTGGAAATGAGAAAGTACAATCACTGATAAGTTTAGATAAAACTATCACAAAGACTATAAAATCCAGAAAAATACCATAGATAAATTAATCAATTAAGTGCAACAATGCTTTTTCCCTAAATTTTGGCTACATAGTCTTTGATTATCTCCTCAAATGACAACGGTTTACTTCATAAATTGTTATTGGTAAGTCAGGTATATTTTTATACTTTAAATTAAAAACTGGGAAAATGTCTAAGTTCCTTTTTATTTTTAATTTCAGTTTCATAACTTGTTTTAGGCAATATCATGTAAATGTTTAGGATTATTTTCAAATCAGGGAAAACATTCACTACATTTATTTAACATGTGCTCTTTAAAGATTTGGAAGACATTTTCACAGACTAGCTTTTGGCCTCCAGGACCCAGTTGCTTCTGGGTCAGATACTGAAGGACAGCCTCTAGTCATGCATTTCCAAATGGTGATGTCAGGTGAACTAGTGCAGTGGGTCACAGAAGTGACTGTAACTGTAAGCCATGTAACAAGTATATCTCACTAAAAACTAAGTATATCCAACTCAAGTTCCCCTGAGTCAGATCTCCTAGTGTCCCGTGGCTACTCCATATTATCTGACAATAAGGGAAATGTGACAGAAGAAAGTTGGAGGTAAAGGAGACAGCAGTCTTATTCAATAGTAGCTGCTATCGGTAATGGTTTTCATTGCTACATAAGAAGTTATCACAAATGTATAAGCTTAAAACAATTACCCACTTATTAACTAGCATTCTGTGGCGACGTTCTCTGCTCAGCGTGACACAAGACTGAAATCACAGTGTCAGGCTGAGTCCTCACCTGGAGACTCTGGAAGAAATCTGCTTTCATGTTTATTCAGTTCCTTGAAGCTATAGGACTGAGGTCATTATTTCCTTGATGGCTGTCAACTAGGAGCCTCTGTTACCTTTTCAAATTTGCCCACATTCCTTTTGATGTGACACCCTCCATCTCCAAGCCAGCAATGAAACATTGCATCTTGCTCATGCTTTAAATTTCTGACCCCTCATCTACCCCCAGCTAGAGAAAGATCTTCAATTCTGGAACTCATATGATAAGGCTACCAGATAATTTCCTTATCTTAAAGTCAACTGTGCCATAAAACATAACATCATTATATCTCACTGTAGTCACAGGTCCTGGGAATTAGGGCGTGAAATCTTTGGGATCAATTTTAGAATCCGGACTATGACAAGATCTTATTTTAGTAAAGTATCCAAGCAACATCTGACCGTATCAACACGTTGCTAGGGCCAGGTCCCTTCCAGGACTTGGAGGGGACTTGTGCAAGTGAAGTACGTGGAGTTCAAAGCTAAATTCACTTCTGAGCGTTGATGTCTCTACCTACATTCAGGGTTAGGAGGAGAGAGTGGTTATTGGAACCCAGAAAGTATACCAGTGTGGAGTTATGCTTTAGTTGAGAAATCAGCCAAACTGCAGTGACCTAGCATGGAGGGAGTCAAAGTAATACATACCTCAATCTCACTCTCCTGGGATCTGCTGGTACCTTTCACCAGTGAAACCCACTGGAAGTCTAAAAACGAAGGAGCCCATTGATGCAATCCAAGCATATAACCTCCTTGGGCACACAGCAGGGTAGAGAGTCCAGAGAGCGTATCTGGAGAGGTAAAGGGAATCCATTTACTACACCGATCAACCCTTTTTGCCCATCCTTTAGTGCTTATGGACCGACGCTATGGTTTGGCCCTCACTTCTACCGTGCTTTCTAGTAGCTGAGAAATTGTGTAGGTGGATAGCGACATCCCCAGCCCCAGACTGCAAATTACATGAGGAAGAAAATTTTTGCTTTGCATTTATGACCCACAACACAAAGAATAGTATTCAGTCGGCCTTGACTATCACTTGCTTTATCTCCATCTCTGATCTCTCTCTGGAGATCTAGACTAGAATTTCTTAATGCCCTAAATGTCTTCGAATTCAACATGTCAACAGCTGAGAGTATTACCTCCCACTCAGTCATATTCTTCTCCCTTCTTTCCTATTTTTGTAAACCACACCACTACCTCTCAGTGCCCCAAACAAGTGACTCTAGTAATATTGAACACCCCCAACATTACCCGGCTAACTCTCATTCAGTTGTCAAGTTTTCTAAATATTTTCTCATGGCATTTCTGTCTATTCCATTCTCTCTTTTATTATACACCGTTCTGTCAAGTTCTTTATCAGCTTCTATTATACTACTTACTACCGCGGCCTTCTAACTGGTCTCTCACTTCCAGTTGCTCACTTTTTCAATCTAATTGTGACTTTAGCACTGGAATTATGAGCCCACATACAAATGGGATTATATAACACTGTTTTATTTTTGATGAGTACAGTGCCTATAAAATAAAATCAAGCTTCTTTGGTTTGGCATTCAAGGATTCCTCCTGACTCAACCCCACCTTGCTAGATTCAGCCACCATGACTCTCCTCCAGAACTCCCATGTCACCAGACTTCTAGCGTGCACTCACACTTCTAAGCATTTGTAACTGCGAGGGGTTTCTAAAATGTGCTTGTACTGGTTTGTAATATTTGCCAATTTCCATGGCATAAATAGTCTCACGATGATCAACTTCAAGCAACCAATTGGATATCACTGAACACAGAGCTGGGAAGAGATGTGCACATTCAGTTCTTATTAAGCCAACTCCAACATATCCCTTTTGTCTGCTTCTAGAAATTCTACAAATCCTTCAAACATCAGATCCAGGGACTTAATCTTCTAGAAGACTCCTATGAGTCTACCTTTTATTGTAACTCAGGACTATTTAAATGACTCCCTCCCCACTCTGTCCTCTCACTGGACATGTCTGGAAGCTATTAGTATCACTTTTTTATTTTACCTTAAGTCCTAGGAATTGGTTAGCTAACCATAAAGCCCATCTAAAATGCATGATGATTTCCTCTGTAATGCAATGCATCTGGGATTTCTTAGGTAAATATTCTGCATGAGCAGCAGTTCTGCTTTAAATTCAAGATTATTTCACTATTTATTATGGTTATGCTTTTGTTATTTTGTGAAGAAATCTATAATACACGGCACACACAGCATCTGTGTCTTTCATTCTTCCATTTAGGGCATAAGCATCAAAGAGCTGTGAGATATCATGAGGGCAAAAGAACTCAACTTACAGAATCTTGAGATCCTACTGACTGCGTGACTCAGAATCACAGAAATGGAAAAAAGGTTATATCAAACCCAGCCCACAGAAACACATTTTTCCCGGAAGTTTTGTATCACAGATTACTTCTTTCATTACAACATATTACATCATTTAAAGAGTGTGTGTTTGGAGTGCAACAGATTTGAGTTAAAGTTCTGGCTCTACCTCCATTGTAGCTGGTGACTTTAGGTAAGATTCTTACTCTCTATACCTCAATACCCTCACGAGTAAAATGGAAACATTATTACATAACTCCAGAGTTAGTGCACTAATTAAATAATGCTTATAGAGTGTATAGTATAGTAATTATTAGACCCCCTAGCAGTTCAGTGGTAATTATGATAGTATTTTTTATAAGTCCTATTTGATACTTAGCAATTCCAATGTGAAAAACATCATTTGCTTTCTGCTTATGCCTATTTATTACATGCCTTCCTGGAAGCAAGGGGCATCCATGAAACAGGCATGTGTACTAATTTTGCTACCATAATTCTTGAGCATAATTATCTAACCTCTGTGATTAATGTATAGGTGGTATCTGCAGTTGTTATCATTAGTGTTTCTTTTCATCTTTCTTTCATCATTCTGGCTGCCTTGGCTATGTATTGGACAGCTTTACTTTGCCCCACAGCTATCTTCTTCTTTTATCTAGGAAGCATTATTAACCCATTTAAAATCAACCCTCAAACCCAGCTGAGCTATTTGACCTCATCATAGTGCCTCTCTCTTTTCACTCCATCAATTATATTTATATAGAATGATCACCTTAATCTCACTGAGAGAGATAGGGCAGACAGGAAAACAAACCTCTAGTTGGGTCAAATAATGGTTCAAATGGGGATAAAACAGAAATCTATTCTTTTATACTGGTATTTTCTTCACATCTCACCTAGATAAACTAGTTACAGGTTCTCCTGCTACAGTGAGTAGACAGAAAGGCATCCTCTAAAACATTCCTGATAAGGGTTTATTTTCATGAGCCAGGAGTGTCCTCGATACACTACTAGCCCTGCTATTAAATTGTTGTAAAAGATAAATGGCTCTGAATCACAACTGCTTTGAGGCCAAAATCACTTTTGGCAGATACCCTCTGCTACCCCACAATATTGAGCTAGGTCAGTGCTAACAACTTTGTAAGGAGATCAATTTATTTGATAATTCTATTACTTTCACAACTAGTTTTTTTCTGAGTGTTCACCAGGGTGTCACAAGACTTAAAGTATGGTGTTATTAAAATCTGCTTTTTGAGGGTTTTTTTTTAATGACCATGCTGGTTAATTGGAAATACTTTCTGGAAAATATCCTAAACCAGTGACTCTCAACTTTGGCCACATATTGCAATTACCTGGGGAGCTTTGGAAAAATCCATTTTCAGGCTACATCACAGAGTAATTAAATAAGAATGCCTGGGCATGAGACCCAGACATCAGTATTTTTCAAAACAGCCAAACTGATTCCAATATGTAGCCAAGGTTGAGATTATCATGTTCTAAACTAAGATTATCTTGGTCATAATCTGTTGAAGTTGCTCTCAAACATTTTTATTTGCTTGTAGCAGGGGCATTATTCTATCAAATAAAATTAGATATGATAGGCTCTTATATAATCCTCTGCTCTTGAATGTGGCCTGAACTTATTGACTATCTTCTAATTAATAGAATGTCACACTCGCTTCTTGGGGAAGCCAATGGTCATGTCATGAGACAGTCCTGTGACTGAGTTTGGAGTGACTTTTTTGAGATCTACCAATAGCCACATGAGTCAGTTACTTCTTGGATGCAGATCCTACCCAGGCCAACCTTTGAAACAATTACAACTCTAACCCACATTTCAACTACATCCTCTCATACAATCCTAAACCAGAACTACCCATCCAAATCCTCCCAACCTCTGACCCATAGAAACTGTGAGACCACAGAGGGAAGGAAGGAGAAAGGAAGGGTGAGAAAAAATGAAAATAGTCACAAAAATGAAAGAATAAAAATACTATCTGTCTACATGTCTGTCTGTCTCATCAGATTTAGAAATTGCATCTCATTCATCATAAGACTGAACACAAAGTAAGTGCTTAATACTGATTGTTTATATACTTTCAAAGCCATACTCTTACCCCTGGGTCTTTTCCCATGTATTTCTCTGGCATTACATAGTCATCTGTGAGACTTCAGAGTTTTGACACTGACAATGTCTTTGTTGCTTGATTATATTAAAGTAGAAAAGCAACTCATGTTTGTCAAATGTCTCCCAGGTGCCAGGAATTTCTCTGTTTTTTTCTGTGATACACCATCTAATTTTAACAACTACCTTCTAAAGTCTCATTGTTTCTACCTCATGAGTGAGAAACCTAATAACAAAGCAGTTCAGAAACTTTCCAAAGACAACATAGACAAGAAGTCTACATTTGAACTCAGAACTATTCAAGCCCATATGCATTTTTATCAGATAATGCTTTAATGCCTTACTATATATTGTTAAATTTTAATAACACTTAGAAGCATTAACTTGTGATTATCTTAGAGTCTGGAAGAGTGAAGATTATGGATCTGTAATTCAGTAACTCAAATCTGAAAGAGTTTGCACAGTGTTTACTCCAGAAAAGTCACCCAGATATTGAGCAGAGAAAGTCGTTGGTTTATTCAAAATTATGAAAAGTACTGATGGTGGCAGATCGGTGAAGAATTATTGCCTCAGGGCAGTGCAGCAAGCAGTTTTATAGGCAAGAAAGTTTATGAGTCAAATTCCTATCCGGTGTTTACAATTACAGTAATTAAGAGTAACTAGGGCCGGGCGAGGTGGCTCAAGTCTGTAATCCCAGTACTTTGGGAGGCTGAGGTGAAGAGATTGCCTGAGCCCATGGGTTCAAGACCAGCCTGGGCAACTTGGCAAGACCGCATCTCTGAAATAAATCAAAAAATTAGCATGGCAGTGCTCGCCTGTAGTTCAGGTTACTTGGAAGGCTGAGACGGAAGGATCTCCTGAGCCCAGCAGGTCGATGCTGGGGTGGCCGTGACCATGCCACTGCACTCCAGCCTGGGCGATGGAGTGAGACTCCAACTCAAAAAAAAACAGTAATGACTACAAAGCTTTCAGTTTTGCTTGCTGACCTGCATACCATGACTCATTACTGGGAATATGCATACCCTTCAGAAACCAGCCTTGGTCAGAGGGAGAGGGAGAGACAGTCCATGTCCAGACAATACCCCCACAGGGGCCCATACCACAGGTGAGGAAACTGAGGCCCAGAGAGGTAAAGTCACTCACATAAGTTCTCGCAGCTCTTTAATGTTGGATCAAGACATTAACATAGCTCTTCAAGAGGCAGGACACAGCACTAAGGAAGGTAAAATTCAGTTTTAGACACATCTGGTTTAAGGCCCATCTCTACCAACTTATTTATGTAATAACTATTTATTGAGAAATTTCTATGTGGTTCCCTAGATAGGGTGCTAAAAATTGTGAACCAAATTGTGAAGACCCTGCTTTAATGAAAGTGACATTCTGTTTTAAGGGAATAAGTGAAAGAGAGAAATTAATTAAATTAGGTAATTTCTAGTCATAGAAATGGGGGGAGGGAAGCAAAGTCATATGACAGAGCAAAGGGAGAGGAAGACTAATATGACCAAGGAGGGCCTCTGGAAGGAGGTGATTGCTGAGTTGAATCCTGAACACGGGATGTAGTCGGTCACATGAAGACCTAGAGAAGAAACAATCAAGCCAGAGGGAGCAGCAGATGTATACACCGTGAAGGGAGAATGAGTCTAAATGTTTGAGGAACTGCTTCTCACTGGTTGCTTTTCCTTGAGCAAGTTATTATGTTTCTCTGGGCCTCATTTTTCTCATTCCTGAAAATGACAATAACACTTTCTTCGCAAGTCCTGGCATAGGATAAGCACTCGGTAAATGTTTGTTGAATAGATGACATTGATTCCAGTCTTGGTTTATTTCACACATTGCTTGGGATTATATCTGAATGGGTTATCCAGGCAATCTTCCATTCCCAAGTTTATCTATCCCTTCTACAAATTACAAAAAGCAAAAAGAAACAAAAACAAATCCAAGTTGCATTACTCAAGTGCCTTACCCAAAGCAGCTGTCCAGGTACAATGTGCTCAATCGGGGCCTCCGAATTTGTCTTTCTGTCGTTTGCCTGACAGTCTGGATCTGCTCCCTGAATATTTGCTGTCTTAACCTGCCTCCCTCCAGATGCAGGGCATTAATTCCGAATCAGCTCCCCCTACTTTCCCGTCAGAGGTTGTCATTTGCAGAGCGGGTGATGGAAGGACTGAGTGATGGATGGCAGTCCCTTCAGAGCCTGTCAGCTTCATTCTCAAAGCAGGCACTGAAAAATGCAAGACTGATGCCAGGCCATGGGGCTCTGGGAGAATCAGCCGCCTCCTCCCAAGACTGAGATAATGAGAATCCTCTGGTCAGTATCACGCTGCAGTCTAAGTAGGACACAATAACCTCAATTACAATGTTAATAACAATAGGCTGCATCCATTGAGCACTTACTCAACAACCCTAGCACATTAATAAAACCTTTTTTTCTATATCCATTCAACAGATATTAAGTACCCACTGTGTGCCAAGCATGCTACAAGGTTCCGAGGTTAGAAAAATTTAAAAACAGCCGGGTGTGGTAGTGCGCGCCTGTAGTTCCAGCTACTTGGAAGGCTGAGGCAGAAGGATCGCTGGAGCCCCAGCAGGTCGAGGCTGCGGTGGCCAGGAGTGGCCACTGCACTCCAGTCTGGGTGACAGAGTGAGACTCCACCTCAAAAAAAAAAAAAAAAAAGAAAAAGAAAAATTTAAAAACACAATGTCCTCTACTTGATGAGACTTACATTTGAAAGAGGGGTGCTGGGCTCGGTGGCTCAGCCTGTAATCCCGTGCCTTTGGGAGGCTGAGGTGAGTGGATTGCCTGAGCCCGCGGGTTCGAGACCCGCCTGGCCAACTTGGCGAGCCCTCATCTCTACAATAAATCAAAAATTAGCCGGGCGTGGTAGCGCGCGCCTGTAGTTCCAGCTACTTGGAAGCCTGAGGCGGAAGGATCGCCGGAGCCCAGCAGGTCGAGGCTGCGGTGGCCGGGAATGGCCACTGCACTCCAGTCTGGGCAACAGAGTGAGACTCCAACTCAAAAAAAAAAAAAAAAAAGAAAGAGGGACAACAGTAATAAACAAATAATATAATATGATGTCAGGTGGTTAAAAGTTTAGAAATCTAAAACAGATTACAGGCATGGTGGCTTACACCTGTAATTTCAGCATTTTTGGAGGCCAAGGCATCCTATGTAATTATCCTAGGTAATCCTCCAAAGGAAATTCTTCAGGGTAGCCATTATTATTATTTAACATTATTATTTAACATTTTTATTATTTATCAGATTTGGAGACAGAGACACGGAAGCATTACTTCACTTAAAGTTAACAATGCAAGCAAGTAGAAAAGCCAGAATTTGAATTCTGGAATACCTGATTTCAAAACCCCATCTTCTTTCCACTATAACTTATTTCTTCTGGTGGGAGGTTCCAAAATAATTTATGTCAAATCTCTTTGAAAAACAAATCAAAGTGCTATAGGACTGCATGACACTATTATTAATAGCAATGGTAATAATCATCATCATCATAAATGCTTTTGGAAAAAATGAGAAATACTTTTGGTTATATTTCTGGGCAGTGAGATCCTAATGTGGCTTCTCAGAGACCCTGAAAGGGTTAACCCACTTCCTAGAAGCCCTGACTTCCTCCCAGTGAGTCACTGGGCACAGAGGAGACCAGGTACGTGGGTGTAATGACATACAAGCACAGCAGGCATGCACACACGTGCGCGTTCCTACTGGGAGTGAAATGAAAATAGAAATGGAAAGCAAAACCCCTTCCCTTGGTGCCCGTCTCTCCCTGTCACCTGTCATAAATCTTAGCGACCACAGTTCTGTGGGCAAATGAGATTCTCTCAATCTATCGCATGTGGCTTTTTGGAACGCTAGTCTAATGTCTAGCCGTGCACTTTCTGTGAATGCTTTGTGTCCTGTGCAGGTATTAACATCAGGTACTGAAGTCTTGTGGTTGGAGAAAGAATAATACAAAGAAAAGCAGAAAAAGTAAGATAACTGGCTATTTATATCCACTCTGTCGGAAGTGGTGACAGGTATAATTACTGAGTAGAAATTACAGGGCTGATTCCAGTGGTGTTCCTCCCGCTGTTTTCTGGAAGATAAAAGATTGAAAGTGTTCCTGACATCTCTTCAAAGAGAGGGTGCTTTGGCATGCACTTCCATTTATTTTCAGATTGATTAAAAGCAATTTCCTGTTGTTCATAGTTGAACTAAAGTACATTCCTGGTCCCCGGACTCAGCCTCAGTGAAACCGCTTTGAGAAAGCGCTCTTTGTGGCGCTCTACTTTGCCCCTTTCAGCCCCCTCCCCCAGGACCTGTGTCCAGGGCCCTTCCTGTCAAAAGAAAAACAAGCTATTAAATTAATTCACATGAAGATGACTGACTTAATGGGTTCTAATCCCAGGGGTATTTACAATAAAAACAGAAAAAGAACATAAGGTAAAATCCTATGACATTAAAGCTGCAAGGAGCTTAAAAATGATCTAACTCCTTCCCAAACTGAGTCAATTCTCACAATTACCTGATCCCTGTGGACACTGATCTTTCCCCAGAACCCAGGCTTAATGAGTCAGATTCTCCAGGGGACAGATGCAGGAATTTGCAATTTTGTTATGCTCCCTGACCATTTTTTTGGTCATTAAGTTTAGGAAGCCACTTAATTCACAGGTGAAGGAAATGAACATATCAAAGAGGGGGAATAAATTTAAGGGGTGCCAAAAACCTCAGTAATCAAGATAAATAATATTTTAATGCAATAATTAAAAAATCAAAATTAATGCCAATAATTCATCATGAATGAAATACCAGTTTTAAATAAAGACAGATCAGTAGCTTTGATTTTTTTTTTTTAATTTTTTTCCTCTGGCTTCAATAGACTCATCCTGGCATTGTTACTGATTCATTTTCTAAAATATTGCTTCAAAATATTTATCTTGCTTACCGAGGTTTTTTTTTGGGGGGGG
>CAUYQG010210301.1:0-15225 GCA_963574415.1 Tarsius wallacei
CTAGCTATAGCTGTTCTAATTGGTCAGTATAAAGGTAGGGGGTCTAACGGTGAGCCGATTGGTTGCTTTTTGATCCCAGCAGTGAGTACCTAAGCTCTAGCTTGAGAGGCTTGCAGGGAGCTTGATTACCCATGCTGAGCCTGAGAGGTGGGCCAGGCCTGGCTACATTGTTACCGGCCGACTCTCCTGTCTGTCTGCCTAGACTTTCTCTAGCTATTCCTGGTCTCATTAGTATCCAACCTTTGAGCTTCCCTGCGTTGCCCAGTTTTATTTATTTGTTTGTTTATTTATTTATTGCAACAGGATCTCACTCTGTCATCCGTGCTGGAGTGCAATGGCATGATCACAGCTCACTATAGCCTTGACCTCCTGAGCTCAGGCAATCCTTCCGCCTCAGCCTTCCAAGTAGCTGGGACCACGGGCATGTGCCACCACACCCTGGCTAATTTTTTTTTTTTTTTTGAGTCAGGGTCTCACTCTGTTGTCCAGGCTGGAGTGCAGTAGTGCAATCATGGCTCACCACAACTTCGACCTCCTCTGCCTCAGCTTTCCAAGTAGCTGAAGCTACAGGCGTGTGCCACCATGCTGGCTAATTTTCATATTTTATAGTAGACACATGATCTTGCTAAGTTACCCAGGCTGATCTCGACCCCCTGGGCTCAGGCAATCCTCTTGCCTCAGCCTCCCAAAATGCTGGGATTGCAGGCATGAGCCATTGTACCTGGTTGTCTTTAAAAATTTTTGGTGGAGATGAGGTCTCTCTTTGCTGTCCATGTTGGTCTTGAACTTTTGGGCTCAAGCAATCCTCCCTTCTCAGCCCCTCCCCAAAGTGTTGGGATTACAGGTGTGAGCCACAGTGCCCAGCCGAGACTCTTAAAGTCCATCTGATTCCCTGGGAGATGACAGAGAAAAATCTTGGTTCCTGACATCCCTCTTCTAGGCCCCAGGAACTTTCTGGTTACATATGTTTTCTAGCCCCAGGAAGCCTGTGAGATTGACAGCTCTCTCCTTGCAAGGAGCCACCAAGCACATCCTGTTCAGAATGGATTTCTGTCTGAAACAAATCATGTCCAATATACCTTGCCCATGTCAAACACAGCTACCAGGTGTCTCTGAAGCATCCCCTAATCTTTTCAAACTCACAGACCTAAGGTGACCTGAATGTTCAGGGTGGTGGGCATGGCGGATTCTGGTCTAGGATGATCATGGCATGCCTGTGTTCCTGCTGGTCCTGCATAGACTCTCCTTGGACTTCTGAACAAGCAGGAGAGGGAGGTAACAACACCCTGGGGGTTGGTCAGGGAGGAAAACAGGGACTTCGGTTTGAGATTGTTTAAAGTAGTTCACAGAATTTCACTTGGGAGGCCATTAGGCTGAGACAAATTTAGCTCTTTAGGTTTCAACATAAGCAAATGGAAGCCCAGTATAAACAGTAAAACAAAACCAGAGATTTTACCAGTGGGAAACAGCCAACTAACCTCTAACTAGAGACTTTACCAATCAGAAACCACCCACTATCCTGCGATAGGGAATTTCCACTCCAACCAATCAAGCATATTTATCTCCTGTGAACATCTTATGGATGGTTCTTTCTGCCTTTCCCCTTCCCCTGGCAGATGTTAACCCGGTGGTCTGGGGTTGCCTGATCCATGAAGTTCTATCAGCTCAAATAAACTTTTCAAAAATTTAATGTGCCTAAATTTATCTTTTAGCAAAATCAATTGCAGTTTTCAGGATACACCAAACACAGAGCTGTGGTAAATGGAAACACCACATAAGTAATCAAAAAGATCAGAATCTAACTTAAAGGGAGTTTGTTCAAGGGCAAAGTTTGAGGGTGGCCCATCTGGAAACACCAACTCCAGGGAATAAAGTCAGTGTCCTGAAGTAGGGAAGTTAAAATTTCATTTATTATAGGCAGAGACAGGTGTCTTTAGCAGGACGATCACATTTTTCATACAAGGTTGGTGCATAACTACGGCAATTTGATTGGTTATAGGTAGTGTTTTTTGGGGGACATGTACATTTTAATTATTTTTTTTATTTTTTTGAGTCGGAGTCTCACTCTGTCGCCCAGGCTGGAATGCAGTGGCACACTCCTGGCCAGCCTTGACCTGCAGCCTTGACCTCAGGTGATCCTTCGGCCTCGGCCTTCCAAGCAGCTGGAACTACAGGCATGCACCACCACGCCCAACGAATTTTTTGATTTATTGTAGAGACAAGGTCTTACCAAGTTGCCTGGGCTGATTTTGAAGCCGCAGTCTCAGGTAATCCCCTTGCCTCAGCCTCCCAAAGTGCTGGGATTACAGGCTGAGCCACCGAACCCGGTCTTTTGTTTTTCATTTTGAGTCAGAGTCTCACTCTGTTGCCCAGGCTTGTGTGCAGTGGCACACTCACCTGCTGGGCTCAGGTGATCCTTCCACCTCAGCCTTTCAAGTGGCTGGAACTACAGGCATGCATTATCACTCCTGGCTAAATTTTTTCTTTTTGAGTTGGAGTCTCACTGTCACCCAGGCTGTAGGGCAGTGGCATACTACTGGCCACTGCAGCCTCTACCTGCTGGGTTCAAGCGATCCTTCTGCCTAAGCCTCCTAAATAGCTGGAAATACAGGCACACGTCACCATGCCTGGCTAATTTTTTGATTTGTTATAGAGATGAGGTCTCGCCAAGTTGCCCAGGCTGGTTGGTCTCAAGCCCAAGGGCCCAGGCAATCCTTTCACCTTGGCCTTCCAAAGTGCTGGGATTATAGGCATGAACCACCATACCTGGCCTTAATTTTTCTTGATCTATTGTAGAGATAAGGTCTCACCAAGTTGCCCAGGCTGATATTGAACTTGTGGGCTCAGGCAATCCTCTCACCTCGGCCTCCCAAAGTGCTGGGATTACAGGCATGAGCCACCTCACCTGGCAACTTGTAGTTATTAATAAATCTAAGCTGTTAAGATGATTTTTTTTTATTTCCAGGTACACTTTAGCATCCTAAATGTTATGTAAATTGTGTTAGCAAAACTAACTTGTATATCATTAATTACTGAGTCTTTAAATTCTTGGCAACAAGAACAGAGTACTTATGTGGAAGAGATTCAAATTTGGAAACTCTTTTTCTTGCTGTTTGGCATGTTTATATGAGGAGGGACCAAAAAAAAACAATTATTTTTTTGGATGGTAGGCCCTTTGTAGTGTAGGCTTTCTTAGTAGGTAAGTGTTCTAGGAACCCACTGGCAACATTATTGTGTGAGGCTGCATTCAACTTTAGTGAATCTTTTTTGGAGATTCAGCCCGTTTGCCCATTTCATCATGGGTGATTTACAAGCACACCTGCTGACATCACTCTGAGTGTTCAGCAGTTTTGACCAAACACAGCATGACCCCTGTGCCCTACCCTTCCTGTTCGCCCAATATCACCCTGAGTTACTTTTTTTTTTTTTTGGTTTATTTCCCTGGATGAAAAAAGCCCTCAAAGGGAAATGTTTTGCTTATATGGAAGAGGTGAAACAAAAAATGACAGAAGCACTAAAAGACATCAGAATTGATGAGTTCAAAAACATTTTGTGCAGTGGAAAAGGTACCTCGATAGGCGTATTGCATCAAAAGGAGAGTACATTGAAGGTGACTGAAATTTAAACATTTAAGAATAAATACACAGTTTCTTTTTTTTTTTTTTTTTGAGTAAGAGTCTCAATCTGTAACCCAGGCTGGAGTACAGTGGCACACTCAGAGCTACCACAGCCTCAATCTACTGGGCTCAGGTGATCCTTCTGTCTCAGCCTTCCAAGTAGCTGGAACTACACTGACGTGCCACCATGCCCGGCTAATTATTTGATTTATTATAGAGATGAGGTCTCACCAAGTTGTCCAGGATGGTCTCGAAACTGTGGGTTCAGGCAATCCTCTCACCTCGTCTGGGATTATAGGCATGAGCCACCGTGCCCAGCAAATACATAATTTTATATAAATTTGGGGAAGGGTTCCCCCTCATATACAACAAGATTTACAGCAACACCATGTATTTACAGGATTGTGTTACAAGAAATGGCTTTTTGCTTTTTCAGCTTTAGGTTTTTTAGTTTTCTTTAGTAGAAAGAGACCTAACCTGGGAGTCAGGTCAACTGAGTTCCAGTCTTGGCTCTACCACTAGAGAGTTGTATAATCACAGACAAGTTACCTAACTTAACTGGATGTCAGTTTTCCTATCTGTCATAGAGAAGCTGGATTCACTGATCTTTGAGGTGGCTCTAATACTGTATGTTATTTGTTAATTATTTGAACCAAGGCCAGGCACAATGGCTCAATCCTGTAATCCCAGCACTTTGGGAGACTGAGGTAAGAGGATACTTTGGGAGACTGAGGCAAGAGGAATTGCCTGAGCCCATGGGTTCGAGACCAGCTTGGGCAACTTGGCAAGATCTCATCTCTACAATAAATCAAAAAATTAGCCAGGTGTGGAGGCATGCCCCTGTAGTTCCAGCTCCTTGAAAGGCTGAGGCAGAACAATCACCTGAGCCCAGCTGGTTGAGGCTATGGTGGCTATGAGCAGCATGCCACTGCCCTCCAGCCTGGGTGACAGAATGAGACTCCTACTCAAAAAAGAAAAGAAATTTTTTTTTAACCAAATAAGACCACATTTTATATAATAAGCTATTATTTGTGCTGTTAAGTAATTAAATAATTCATATATCCTGTTTTATTTCACATTTGAAGACCTTTTTTAAAATTAAATATGTAATTGAAAAAGTTTCTTAGAAACTTGAAAAATAGTATACTATTTTATGTGTTTTCTTCAAATTTTGTAGTTCAGAGTTTAGCAGAAACAGTTACTGAGAACATAGTTTTGAGCCAGGTGAAGTGGCTCATGCCTGTAATCCCAGCACTTTGGGAGGTGGAGACAAGAGGATTGCCTGAGCCCACAGTTTTGAGACCAGTCTGAGCAACATGGCTACAATAAATAAAACAAATCAGCTGGGCGTGCTTGCGAATGCCTGTAGTTCCGTTTACTTGGAAGGCTGAAGTGGAAGGATCGCCTGAGCCCATCAGGTTGAGGCTGCAGTGGCCATGAGCATGCCACTGCACTCCAACCTGGGTGACAGAGTGAGACTGACTCAAGAAAAAAAGAAGGTTGTTTTGGGATAAAAAGTTGAGGGTAATGCAAACTGTTACTTCATATTCTAGATGAGGTAATAGATGATCTGATTCTAGGTGATGTGATTAGAAATACTTGTTAGTCATGTTAGCAGGCTGCATTATCATGAATAAATTTCTATAAGTAACACTTTGGGATGTTGTTTCCAATGTGCTATTTTCATAGCAATGATAATTTTATCTTTGTAGCCAAAAAACGTTCAACAGCATGAGAAGGTTCAGAAAGCTAGTACAGAGGGAGTCGCCATCCAAGGTCAACAGGGAACCCGACTTCTTCCTGAGCAACTCATCAAAGAAGCTTTTATTCTCAGTGACCTCTTTGATATTGGAGAGTTGGCAGCTGTTGAGCTTCTTCTTGCTGGTAGGTTGACATTTAACTGAAACTATGATAAAGTAGTGTAGAATTCTAAAATTATTCACTCGTAGTTTAAAATAGTATGTTGTTTAGATCCCATAATAATTTCTTTTGGGGGGGGTTGGAGTCTCATTCTGTCGCCTAGGCTGAAGTATAGTGGCACGCTGCTCACGGCCACCACAGCCTTGACCTGCTGGGGTCAAGCAATGCTTCTGCCTCAGTCTTCCAAGTAGCTGGAACTACAGGCACACACCATCACACCTGGCTAATTTTTGGATTTATTGTAGAGATGAGGTCTTGCCAAGTTGTCTAGGCTGGTCTGGAACCGATGGGCTTAGGCAATCCTCTCACCTCGGCCTTCCAAAATGCTAGGATTATAGGCATGAGCCACCACGCCTGGCCAGATTCCATAATAATTTCTAACCATATAGTTTGACAAAACTGTAATCGGAATATTTTCTTTTGTTTATCTTTAATTAAAGGAAAGACTTCAACTTAGTAATTAGAATTGTTAGAAGTAATTGAACTGTTTTCAGATGTGTTTTTACATGCTTATTTACTAACAAAGAATAATTGGTTGCATCTCAGAAGTTTTATAGCACATAGCATTGCCATATAGTGAGTAGGAAGGTACAGTCAATGCTTTTTTGGAGTTTCTTTTTGAGAGGATGATTCAGATAATTAATAGATCAAAAATAAGATAATTTTAGTAATACTGAGTACTAGGGAGAAAATAAAATTGTTGGATTTTATAGAAAATAAAGCAATGGGATATAGAGAGATGGGGGCTGGTGGGGTACCTAGAGAAGGCCTCACTGAATTGGAGTCATTTGACCCAAGACCCAAATGATGAGAAGGTGCCAGCCAGACGTGTTAGGGAAGGCTGTTTTAGGCAGAACAAGTAGCAGGTGCCTGAGGTAGGGAGGAAGGAATGTTTGAGGGTAAAAAGACCACTGTGGCTGGAGAGACGGGATTGGGGGGAGTGCAGAGAAAAATGTGGATACAGCAGGAATCAGATCATGTTTTATTTTGCAGACCATGAAAGTTACTTGAATTTTATTCCAATTGCAATGGAAAGTTGTTGATGAGGACTTTAAGCAGAAACATTACATAGCCCAGAATAATTTTGAAATTATTTCTCTGGCTGCTGTACAGAGAAAGAATAGAAATTTCCATAAAATAAGGAGTTCATTTTAAGCATAACAAAGCCATGTGAAGAAAATATGGGTGTTTTAGTTGAACAGAAATTTAGTATGTCTAAAGATACCACATGACTGCCAAAGTTCTTTTTTGGCCTAAGACTGCGTTAAAAGAAGTATAACATCAAGAATAAGGAAGGTGGTTTTCCCATTTGGTGGAGGAGACGGTAAGGCGACATGCGTGAGTTTTGAGTTAATCTCAGACTGTCATTTGACAAACGTTTATTCTGTATCTACCATGTGCCAGACACTGTAGTAAGATTATTCTAGCGATATAAAGATGAATAAAACTTCAACAGTTGTAAAGAAACTCATTGTCTATTAATTGAGAAAAAGTCAGAAAAATAATGTTGACATAATTAAGTGCATTAATGCAAGGTTGTGCAAGATTTAGAAATGGTCTCAAGAGAAGGGGATTAAATTGATGTTTGATTGCCTTCACAAAGAGTGGGAAGTTTAAGGTAGATACTGCAAAATGAGTAAGCATATATCAGGAGGAATAGTTGTGTATTCAGAAGGATGTAGGGTATCCAGGTAGACGTTGCCTGTGCAGGAGTTGAAACAAGGTGATGAATTTGGGGAACAGAACTGAAGAGGGTGGAGTGGAGAGGAGTGACTGGGGTAAGGGGAGAAGAAAGCTATAAAAAAAAATTACTGTAAAAAAACCAAAAGTGAAACACATTCAAAGGAGAACATTAAAAAGGGGGAGTTAATTAGCAATGTTAAAAAAAAGGTTATTTTCAGAGAAGATTCTGAGTGAAGAACCTTCCAAATTTTTGAAAGATTCCATGTGAGAGTGAATAAATGATTATTGAATAAAATTAGATTCGGTGGACAACAGTGAGACCAAAAGATTCTCACCCAATATATGGAAATCACAGAGGAAGGTGAAATTGAGAATTTGGACAATGGTAAATTCATGTTATTGCTGGTATTCCAGCATAGATTGGATGGCCCCTTGTGTATATTGTGCAAGAGATAAAACAGCAGGTGGACTTTTGAAATAGAAAACCCTGTGGCTCCTTAAACCTTACGCTTCTGTGATTCTTTGACCTGAACATCGGTATTGTGATTTTTGTCACATCCTAAACACATGTGTTTATTTACTACATTATTTCTCCAATTTCTTTCCTAGGAGAGCACCAACAGCCACATTTTCCTGGCCTTACCAGAGGATTAGTAGCTGTCCTCTTGTACTGGGATGGAAAGCGGTGCATTGCAAATTCCCTGAAAGCCTTGATACAATCTAGACAAGGAAAAACATGGACCTTAGAACTCAGGTCTGTTTGCTTCTTGGAATTTCAGAGGTTAATTTGAAATTACTTAAGGAATTACAATTTTAGGACCAGGCTCGGTGGCTCACGCCTGTAATCCCTTAGCACTTTGGGAGGCGGAGGTGAGCGGATTGCCTGAGCCCAGGGGTTTTCGACCAGTTTGGGCAACTTGGTGAGAGCTTGTCTCTACAATAAATCAAAAAATTAACTGGACGTGGTGGCATGGACCTGTAGTCCCAGCTGTCTGGAAAGCTGAGACATAAGGATCACCTGAGCCCAACAGATCGAGACTATGGTGACTGTGAGTATGCCACTGCACACCAGCCTGGGCGACAGAGTGAGATTCCGACTGAAAAATAAATAAATAAATAAAAATTTCCGGGGCAACCCCTTCATGTCCCCTCCTGCTCTGTCCTCCCAATAAATCTCGCTTTCTCAACAAAAAAAAAATTCCCTTTAGTGTATATAATTTAAGTAAAATATGTGACTTGAGCAGTTTACTTCCTTAGTCCACTAAGAATGATGCAACAGTTTAAATGTGCTATATTTTGTTTACAAATAAAAATAATTCAATTGTTTCTGGTTAGAAGTTTGATGATCTAGAAAGGATAGGAGGGGTTATAGTTCACCTTGATAGTTTTCAGTAATGTGACATTATTGTCAAAAGAGCATTTGCCTTTATCTGTTATTGCAAGAAGTATAAGCAATATTGTTTTATGTAACTTCTTTTATTGATTTCTTTTCATTACAGTCCAGAGCTGGCTTCCATAACAACGCACTTTACAAATGAACTGATGGAACAAGGATTGACTTATAAAGTCCTTACTTTGGTGTCGCAGATTGATGTGAATAATGAGTTTGAGAAACTACAGCGAGAGAGAGGTTTGGGCAGTGAAAAACATCGCAAAGAGGCAAGGGTTCAGTGAAATACAGAATTCTTAAGTTGTCTCTGTCAGATTTCAGAGGCAGAAACATCAGTAGACAGTCTGTTTTCCGGATATAGAAATAGGAAAATAGCAATGCATTTTTTCGGTTACGCTTTTTATTGTATTGAGTTTTTATCTTATTTTTTTAGGAAGAATTATGTAGCTGACATCATGCCTAAGTGCCACTTTACTAATTGTATTATTTTTCATTGACCCATAATAATTGTACATATTTAAAGGGTACAGTGGTGCCAGAGTGATATTTCAATACATATATACAATGTGTAATGATCAAATCAGGATAATTAGCATTGCCATCACCTCAAACACTTATTATTTTTTTGTGTTGGGAACATTCAAAATTTGCTCTTCTAGCTATTTGAAAATACAGTATACAATAAATTGTGAACTGTAGTCACTTAATGCGTATTAAAGTACACAGTCAGCTGTGTCTGTGAAATTGACTCGTTATTCAGCTTCTGTAGTCATTTATGTGCCATTCTAGCTCTTTTTCTGAAATGAATCTTTGAGAAATTGGTCATCCCAATTTCTTAAGAATTTAAGGATAAGGAAAAAACAGTAGGATTTATTCAGAATTCCAAAGGCAAGATTTTAGGATCACTTGTATCTTTATATAGGTTTATTTCATTAACCTATATAGTATATACTTTGAAATAAGACGAGGCTTCACTGTAATTTTTTTATACTGATAATCATGTTTTTCTTTCTAGGTTTCTGATCTCATCAAGGAGTGTAGGCAGTCTCTGGCAGAAAGCTTGTTTGCCTGGGCTTGTCAGTCACCTTTAGGCAAAGATGACACCCTCCTCCTTATTGGACATCTGGAAAGAGTGACAGTTGAGGCTAATGGCTCACTGGATGCAGTGAACCTGGCTCTACTTATGGCACTTCTTTACTGCTTTGACATCAGTTTTATAGAACAAAGCACAGAGGAACGAGATGGTATTGAATTGTGTATCTTTCCATACGTTTATTTTTTTTACATCAGGTTTACCAGTCTGGGAAGCATAGCAAGACCCCATCTCTACCAAAAAAAGTTAGCCTAGCCTGTGGCACATACCTATAATTTGAGACAGGGTGGAAGCCTTAAGGAGACTGAGGCAGGAGGATCACTTGAGCCCAGGAGATTAAGACTGCAGTCAGCCATGATCATGTCACTGTACTATATAGCCTGGTTAACAGAGCAAAACCTTGTCTCCAATAAAATGAGACTCAAGCCGGGTGTGGCGGCTCATGCCTATAATCCCAGCTTTAAGAGGCCGAGGTGAGAGGATTGCCTGAACCCACGGTTGGAGACCAACCCTGGCAACTTGGTGAGACTTTGTCTCTAATAAGTAAAAAAATTAGCTGGGCATGGTGGCCACATGTCTCTGGTTCCAGCTACTTAGAAGGCTGAGTTGTAAGGATCACCTGAGCCCAGCAGGTCAAGGCTACAGTGGCCGTGAGTGTGCCATTGGACTCCAGCCTGGGTGAAAGAGTGAGACTCTGACTAAAAAAAAAAAAAAGAATGATGGTTGATATTTTAACTGTTAAAAAGTTGTTCTATTTCTGTGTGTGTAACTCATCCATATTTGAATATTTAGATAAAAGATTACATTTAAAAAATAATTACAAGCCTATTGTTTCTGTTTTTTTGGTATTTGGAATGAAAGTGTTAACGGATATATAATACATGTTCCTGAGTTATACATGACTGGTTTAGTTCATTGCATATTTCTTTACTATTTATAAACACCTGCAAAACTTTCATGAAAATATTCTGAGATGACTAATTTTAGTAATATGTCATCTTTGATATATATTTGCTATGAAGTAAATACTTTTTTTTTAGTCGGAGTCTCACTCTGTCACCCAGGATGGGGTGGAATGGCATACTCACGGCCACCATAGCCTTGATTTGCTGGGTTCAGGCAATTCTTCCACCTCAGCCCTCCAAGTACCTGGATCCATAGGCATGTGCTACTATACCTAGCTAAATTTTTTTATTTATTGTAGAGATGAGGTCTTTCCAAGTTGTCCAGGCTGATCTCTCACCCCTGGGTTCAGGTAATCCTTTTGCCTCGGCCTCCCCAAGTGCTGTGATTATAGGCATGAGCCATCATGCCTATAAAGTCTAATTTTTTGATGTTTAAATTGCACTGATTTATGTATTTTTTTATTTAAAATTTTTTTTTAGTCAAAGTCTCACTCTTTTGTTCAGGCTGGAGTGCAGTAGCACAATCACGGCTCACTGCAGCCTCAATCTATTTAGTCTCAGTTGTTCCTTCTGTCTCAGCCTCCAAAGAGGCTGATACTACTACAAGCATGCGCCAGCACACCTGGCGAATTTTTTAATTTTCTGTAGCGATGAGGTCTTGCTGTATTGCCCAAGCTGATCTTGAACTCCTGAACTCAAGCAGTCCACGTTCCTCAGCCTCCCAAAGTGGTGAGACAACAGATGTGAGCCATCGCACCAGGCTCATTATATTTTAGATTTTATTTGCATAGAAAAAAGGGCTGTATCTTTTCTCTAGTTTATTTATAGTACACTTAGGAAAATCACTGAAAATAATGAAATTAAAATTTTGGATTGTTGTCTTTTTCATTTTTAGTGTGTTTACAAACCATTTCAGTAGTGTACTTTTTGGAATATTAAACATTAATGTTCGTTAGTCATCATTCTTTGGTGAGCGTGCTTAGATTTTCTGATTTTTAGACATTCCTATATATCAAAAGTAAGAATTTATCTTCTGTTTGGCAAAGTGATCTGTTTTTCTGTTTTCAGATATAATTAATCAGCTTCCACTGTTGACAGAGAGACAGTACATTGCAACAATTCACTCTCGTCTTCAAGACTCGCAACCCTGGAAATTGCCTGGGCTCCAAGCCACTGTTAGACTTGCGTGGGCGCTGGCATTGAGGGGAATATCCCAGCTACCTGATGTGACAGGTAAATTGAGTTTAGGTAATTTTGTTACAAGAAATACTATGTCAGCACTTAATGAAATTTTAGAAGGGATGTTATCTTTGACATATAGAAAGACATCTACAGTTATATTAACTTTGTAATGTAGAAGTAAAGTATAGATCATTTTTAACCCCTTGTCTCACAGAAGATATTATGTGAAATATTACTTTACTTTCTTGGAGCCAATAACAGTGATCTTTTGCCCTTTTTTTTCTTTTTTTTTTTTTTTAATTAGTCTCACCTGCTGGGCTCAGGTGAACCTTCTGCCTCAGCCTTCCAAGTAGCTGGAACCACAGGCATGTGCCATCACGACTGGCTAATTTTCTTGATTTATTGTAGAGACGAGGTCTTGCCATGTTGCTCAGACTGGTCTCGAACCCTTAAACTCAGGCAATCCTCTTACCTCCTCCTCCCAAAGTGCTGGGATTATAGGCATGAGCCACCCTGACCGGGTCCTCTTTTGCCTTTAGAGTAAAAGTTTAAAATGTGAAATGACAGCATCACATTAAATGTATTTTTTAGCTGGGTGTGGTTGCTCACACCTGTAATCCCAGCAATTTGGGAGGCCAAGGTGAGAGGATTGCTTGCGTCTAGGAGTTTGAGACCAACCTGGGCAACACAGTGAGACCTCGTTTTTCATTTTAAAAATATATATATATATTTTTTTAATTGAAGTATACTATTTCATTTTTATACATTTTCCTTCTTGGTTCACAAACCAATTTTTTTACATGTGTCAAATTAAAAATAATTTTTTTTTTTTTTTTTTTTATTTGAGTTAGAGTCTCACTCTGTTGCCCAGGCTGGAGTGCAGTGGCTCACTTAGGGCCACCCCAGCGTCGACCTAATGGGCTCCGGCGATCCTTCCATCTCAGCCTTCCAAATAGCCGGAATTACAAGCATGCACTACCATGCCTGGCTAATTTTTTTTTTTTTTTTAACTTATTGTAGAGACAAGGTCTCATCAAGTTGCCCAGGTTGGTCTTGAACCCGCAGACTTAGACAATCCACTTGCCTCGGCCTCCCAAAGTGCTGGGATTACAGGCTGAGTCACCAAACCCAGCCAATTTTTTTTTATTTTTATGTTGGAATCCCACTCCGTCAGTCAGGCTGGAGTGCAGTGGCACACTCATGGCCACTCCAGCGTCAACCTGCTGGACTCTGGGATCCTTCCCCCTCAGCCTTCTGAGTAGCCACGACTACAGGCATGCGCTATCACACCCGACTGATTTTTTGATTTATTGTAGAGATGAAGTCTCACCAAGTTGCCCAGGCTGGTCTCGAACCCCTGGGCTCAGGCAATCCACTCGCCTCGGCTTCCCGAAGTCCTGGGATTACAGGCTGAGCCACTGAGCCCAGCCAAAAAAAAAATGAATTATTTTAAAATACAGTGTATTAGAAAGGAAATATTTAGGTCAGTGGAGAACAGATGTGGAATTCTGACTTTTAACAGTCTGTTAATCCAGTATAACATTCTGTTCTACTGTTTGCATTCATGTAATTACCATGCTAATAATGCTTTACCCAGCGAAGGTGAGAACCGTGCTTGTCATTTGGAGCCCAAAGAGTCATCACCTCTATAAGTTTTTATAGTAAATCTGGAAAGACTTTATTCAAGTTTATAATTCATGTCAGTGTTTTCTAGTCCCAGTCCAATAGTTTTTTGTTTTTTGTTTTTTTTGTAATCTCATTCTGTCACCCAGGTTGGAGTGCAGTGGCACACTCACAGCCACTGCAGTCTCAACCTGCTAGGCTCAGGAGATTCTTCCGCCTGAGCCTTACAAGTAGCTGGAACCCATAGGCACTCACCACCATGCCCACTTAATTTTTCTTGATTTATTGTAGAGATGAGGTCTCACCAAGTTGCCCAGCTGGTCTCAAACCTGTGAGTTCAGGCAGTCCTCTCATCTTGCTCTCCCAAAGTGCTGGGATTATAGCCATGAGCTACCGTGCCTGGCCTCCAGTATCTTATCAGGTGTATAATTCCAGAAAAATTTTGTTCACTGATTTGTCATTTTTTCCCAAGAGATTTGCAGAAAGCTTTTTGTGTGTGTGTGTGTGTTAAGAATCTTTTTTTGGTCACTTAAAAAATATATATATAAGGATATGTCGCCCAAACAGAGGAAGTAAGGACTAGTAGAGGCCCTTTGGTCACTTAAAAAATATATATATAAGGATATGTAGCCCAAACAGAGGAAGTAAGGACTAGTAGAGGCCCCAACTTTACCTGCATGATGCCTACTTGTTAATCCTGACTTGTACCTCACATGTCTATGATAAAAATATAAAAATATAATAAGCTTTCTAAAAATATATATATTAAAGTTGATAGATAGCCAATTAGATTTTTACACTCATATAAATTCTGTTTCTTAGCTGTACATACCCTATTCATTTAGAGGTCTTACCTCATGCTTTTCTGGCATGAAGTTACTCTTTAAACTTTTTTTTTTTTTTTTTGAGTTGGAGTCTCACTCTGCGCTCTCGGCCACCGCAGCCTCGACCTGCTGGGCTCCGGCGATCCTTCCGCCTCAGCCTTCCAAGTAGCTGGAACTACAGGCGCGCTTCCACACTCGGCTTATTTTTTGATTTATTGTAGAGATGAGGTCTCACCAAATTGCCCAGGCGGGTCACGAACCTGTAGGCACAGGCAATCCACTCACCTCAGCCTCCCAAGGCGTGGGATTACAGGCTGAACCATCGAGCCTGGCTACTCTTTAAACTTTTAAGTGTCTGTGTGATAATTAATCAAATTCTTACACAGTAATTTCCCATACTGTTGCCTCCATCTTGAGAGACTCAGTAGAATATGCTGTGAATTGCTGTAGATAGAACAGTAGATAAAGTTTAGGAATCATAACCCTGATCTCAGTTCCCAGATCTTTGGCTACTTAATACCTTTGATTTTATGTACTCATACCCTTTTATAAGCTTTACTAAATAAAGTACTATTATTTTTAAAATATGAAATTTTTTTTGTTAATTTACATTTTAAAAATTCCTAGAAAAGATGAATAGCTTATTTTGCATTACTGAGATAGTAAAATTTCAATTAATCCAGACTAGTAGGATCTCAAATTTGAAAAATTAGTTCCTACTCTATTTACAGATTTCTGGAAAGTTTATCAAGTATATTAATTCTTATTTTATGAAAAACATGTTTGGAGTTTCACTGAAGTACAGAATTTTAGTGTATTGCTTATATTATTATCTCAATATCTGAAGATATTAGTAATGCCTTATTACCTAAATGAATAGGGTATGTACAGCTAAGAAACAGAATTTATATGAGTGTAAAAATCTAATTGGCTATCTATCAACTTTAATATATATATTTTTAGAAAGCTTATTATATTTTTATATTTT
>CAUYQG010210309.1:0-10751 GCA_963574415.1 Tarsius wallacei
AAAAAAAAAGGAATTCAGGTCCAACCCTCACACATATATTGACACACACCTTAAACTGTAAAATAAATAAATAAATAAATAAAACCCAGAAGAACAAAGTAGCAAAAACCAACAACAACAAGATTGAAAGATGAATACTCAATCATTCACATACACACATAAACAGAAAGTGACAAATAAAAGAAGAAAGAAACAGAAAAAGAAAAGAAAAAAATGGGAGGGGGGATGCAGATCAAGCCCTCACATACACATTAATGCACAAAGAAAAAAATATTAAGAAATAGATGAACTAACAAACTGTCAAAAACAATTTTTTTAATTTAAAAAAAAATTGAAAAAATTTTAAAAGCCTGCTCTCTTGTGGCAGGCTGTGTAATTGTGCTTCTAATCAGGTCTCTCCTGCAGAGCCACCTCTTTCACTCTTTCCTCAGTGTCCAAAGCAGGGAAGGAAGAGGGTTAGTGGTGTCGGGTGTGACTGCAGTCTTCCCCTTCCACTCTCGTATGGTCAGGGAGATCTCTTCTGGTGGGGAGGTGTGGACTTCTCATGGTGGTCACTCATGGGGATGTCCCAGCCAAGCCTATCTTAGAATGGAGTTCTACTATTGCGACAGATGCAGGTTCTGCCTGGGTTTGTCCCTCTCAGTCTTGGTCCAGCTGTGTGGGTCTGATGTTCAGCGGATTGTTGGGGAAGAGGGGGTTTGAGTCAGCTCCGGACTCACCACTGATTTTTTTTTTTTTGGAGTTATTCCTTGTCCTTTTCTGACCACATCCTTTGTCCAGTAGCTGGATCAGAGTAGAGGGTGGGGCGCCCGGAACTCAGCACTCATCAGGTTCCTCCGAAGTTTGTGCTTTCCCTCTGGGTCACAATCAATCTCTCAGTAGTTGATCCACCAGTCACCAAGATCAGTCTGTTGCTTCGTGGTAAGTAAGTCAGAGCACTTCTCTGCCCCGTCTTAAAGATGGTAGTGGGGTGCCTCTCTTGTCCTCTTCTGTGGGTCTTTGCCTCTGGGCTCCCTCCACAACCCCTGTTGCCAGTGCTCTGCTAGGTGCTGAAGTAGTGAGGCTAAGCCAAGAGTCGGCAGTCTCTTTCCTGCTGCAGTGGTGAGGGAGAGCCTGGGGTGATTGTTTCTCCCTGTCACTTTTTCACAGGAAAACTTTTGTCTGTTTTGAAAAAAATAATGATGCTTGGCTTCTGCCACCTGGGAAGTGCCAGGGACGAAATAGAGAAGCTGCAGCACCAGCTGTTGCACCAGGGGCCTGGCTGCTTGCTCACAAACCCCCACTTAGACTGTCACTCCAAGCATTTTCTTCCCAGGGAGGGTTTGTTGATTTTTTAAAAAAGAAAAAGAAAATGGTGCTTGGCTTCCGCATCCTGAGAATCACTAGGGTTCAAGCCAGCAGCTATGGCACCAGCTGCTGCACCAGGAGAGCCCTAGTCACCAACTCCTTAGCCCTCACTCAGTCAGCCACTCACATGCCCACTCGCTTGCCAGCACATACACAAAATTTTCCACACACTCACTCATTCACACCGGGACTCTCATAGACTGACTGGTTCAGCCACCATCTTCCCGACCTCCAAAAACGGGCAATGGTCTATATTTCAACTTCTTATAAAGTCACTTATCCCATCCATGAGGACAAAGTCTTCAAAACTTAAACACCTCCTAAAGGCCTTATCTATAAATACTATTGCATTGACCATTAAGTTTCAACATATGAGTTTGAGCGTCACATTTGGACCATAACAGCCACCCAGACATGTTATCCTCCAAACAGAACATAGTTAGAAGAAAGCCTGAGTGAAGCACTATGTGGACCCTTATTTGAATCTCAGGGTGTGAGACTAGATTTTAGGCATATGAAAATGACATGCTGGATTCTTTAGATGCAAGGAATTAGAAGCCTTTACTGCAGCATGAATGCATGTTTGAAAGAAAGTGGTGTTGGATGAGAAGAGACGGGAACAGAATGGGATTCATTGAAAAGAAATGAATTATTTAACTTTATAATATACAAGAACAACACTGTATGTTTCCAAAATGCATACCTAACTAAGGATATGTCAAACATATTAATGTGGACGCCTATTAAAGGAAAAGAATGGACTAGGAATTGAGACGAAAGGAAGAAAAATTAAGTCCTGAATTGAGGAGTATATTTAATTCAACTATTTACTTCTATGTTAATAAAAATAATGAAATTAAAAATAAACTGAAAATAAATTAAAAGCAAAAAGTTTGTAGTCTGCTTTAGACTTCTTATTATGCCTTGCACAAACCCCACCCTTCTTACCATCTCCTTTTTCAGCCAGCTTCTTCTATTTGAAATATTCTTCTCCAGTCTTACCTTTGTCCACAGAAATCCAGCTCGTAGTCTAAGCTCTAGCAAAAACATTACTCCTATCCTATGTCCTCCCAGAAACTTACTTTGGCAATCTTGACTGATAGCAATACTCTCCTTATTTTTTGTTTTTTTTTTTGAGTTGGAGTCTCACTCTGTCGCTCAGGCTGGAGTGCAGTGGCATGCTCCCAGCCACCACAGTCTCAACCTGCTGGGCTCTGGCGATCCTTCTGCCTCAGCCTTCCAAGGAGCTGGAACTACAGGTGCATACTACCATGCTGGGCTAATTTGTTTTTTTGGTTTTTTTTTTATTTATTGTAGAGATGAGGTCTCACCAAGTTGCCCAGATGGGTCTCGAACCCACAGGCTCAGGCAATCCACTCGCCTTGGCCTCCCAAAGTGCTAGGATTACAGGCTGGGCCACTGAGCCCAGCCAATACTTTACTTTTGTGACATAACACAACACATTTTTTTATTGACACATCTTGCAACATTTGATTATATATTGTTATCTGTGGTTCTCTAGGTTTTGTTTGTGTTCTCTCAATAATGCCATATGTTCCTTAAATATACATATGCTTTTACTCTTTCCTTCCCTCTTTCCTTCCTTCCCTCCCTTTCCTCTCTCCCTCCTTCCTTTCCTCTCTCCCTCCTTCCCTCTCATCCCCTCATTTCTTCCTTACTTCCTCCCCTTCTACCTTTTCTACTTTTTTCTTCTATCCACTCTTACTTCCTTCTTACTTTCTTTCCTGCAAGAAATATTTATTGAGATCAAGCTGTGCTCAAATCAATGCGCTACTTAAACATACTCACAATCTAGAGATAAGTTTAATAAATATAATTGTTGAATTTATCATGTGGTGGTATGTACACTAAAGTACATAATGTGAATATCATCACACTGTTATCTAATAATTAGTTAATATTTTACATTAATGATAGTATATCACATTAGTTAAACCAGTATCTACCAGTATTATGCCAATAATATCAATAGTAATATTAATAATATTATGTCAAGTTAACAATGAACTTAACCAAATAAATCTTGATGTACAATTTATAAGAAATTATTGTTTACATCATCTACTCCTCTGAAGTCTTCACATTATTGCACCTTTCCATTATTGAAAACAATCAGAATTTGACTATATATCAGTTAGCCACCAAATCTCACAAAGTAATCACTAGTGGGGATTTACATTGTTGTCAAAAATATGCAAGGAATAAATATACCTGTAATTTTATTTCTACAACTCGAAAATATATTTTTATATTTATAGCTCAAGGTTTGCTGATTACTTACAAAGTAGGTGACAGCAATCTTAGAAAACATAAACCCTAAGTATCTCAAAGGCAAAACCAAAACCAGTAATCTCCAATCAGCCTATGTTTCTCCATTTTGCAGAAGAAGTTCAAAATTTATCAGTACTGTTCTCCTGTATTAAAGTATAAAATGAAAAACAACAATTGGTACATTTTAGGAAAGTGTTTGCAAACATTCAATGACCAATTTGCTTAGATAGTTCAAAGCCACAATCCTTGTATAAGAAATAATTTCAGTAAAGTAGAATAAACATTTCCTGATACATCCTGTGGTGATTATCTGTGACCTACTATTTGACTATTTCATTTAAGTAGCATTTTATTTATTTTTCTAATCTGTTTTTCACCACTTGCATTTCTGGGATAGCTACAAGTTTCTTTAGTGTCTCAACTAAAATGTACATGTGGATCCTTAATTCTATATGAATGTCATTCTCCGTTATATTCTGGAAATGCAGCTATGGAAAACACTTGCAGTATTTCCATACCCTTGTCATTCTAAGTTTTTCTCAACACATGTAGAAGATCTTTGGCTTCCTAAATAACACCAGTTATTCAGCATTCACACACTCATTCATTAAACAAACTAGAGTCACCTAGTTTGTGAATGTGACCTGAGCAGTTGCTTACAAAAGTCCTTTACTTGATTTAATGCTTTGTTGTTGCTATATTGAAATTCTTAATCAATTTTTAAGAAGGAGCCATATGCCTTTTCATTCTGCTCTGGGATCCACAAATTAGGTAGCTGTCTATCAAATATTGGTAGATTGCATAAAACTAATATAAGAAGAATAATGGAAAATTATGAATAAATATTAATAGTAGTTATCCTTAGATGATGTCTCAGTTTGTGTGGTTATAACACAATACCTGAGACTAGGTATTGCATAAACATATTTCTCACAGTTTAGGAGGCTGGGAAGTCCAAGATCAAGTCCCTGGCAAGTTCAGTGTCTGGTGAAGTCTCCTTTCTCATAGATGCCACCATCCAGGTGTCCTCACATGGTAGAAGGGGTGGAAAGAGCAATGGGGACAAATGCTGTGTCCTCACATGGAAGAGAGAAAACCACCAAAAAGAGACTAAGTTACTTCCCCCAGCCCTTTCATAAGGAACAAATCCATTCCTAAGAACTGAGTCCTTATGACTTAATCACTTCACAAAAGATCTTACCGCTTCATACCACCACAAGGGGAATTGTTTCAACACCTGAATTCTGGGGGACGTTCAGATTATAACGTTTTACTCCTGGCTCCCAAATGTATATTTCTCATGTGTAATATACGTTTGCTTCATCCCAGCAGTTACAAAAGTCTTAACTTGTTCCAGCAACAACTCAAAAGTCCAGAATCTTATCTAAATCTGATATGAATGAGATGCAAGGTGCAATTCAGCCTGAGGAAGCTTGGTTTCCAGTAGTGAATGTGTGAAATGAAACAAATTATGTGCTTCCAAAATAAAATTGGGGGACAGACATAAGATGGACATACACATTCAAAAAGGTAGAAAAAATGAGTAAGGAGTCCCAAACAAATTCAAAACCCAACAAGGAAAATAACACTAAATCTTAAAGCTTGAGAATAATCTGTCCACTGCCATATCACCCTAACACACCCAATCTCCTCTGATTTTGAGAATAATCTTTAGCTCTGTGTTCTGCCATGCTGACACAATGAAGTAAGGGTTGGGCCCCCAAGGCTTCAGACAGTTATGCCCCACTGACTTTGTCAGGAGCAGCTCACACTGCCACTCTCACAGATGAGAGCTGCATGCCTGTATCTCTCCCAGGCTACAGTTGCATGCTGGTGGCTTTACAGTTCTGGGATCTTTGGGGCAGCCACCAGATAATACCCTAATGGGTGCTCTCTTTAGTGCCTCCATCCTCATGGCTTCATTAGGCATTACCCTAGTAGGGACTCTCTGTGGAAGCCCCACTCTGCCACAGCTCTTTGCCCACATAGTTAGCACTGCAGGGATATCACCAAGATTTACCGCTTGTGCCTTCTAGAAAGGCAGGTGGAAACTGGACCCACCTGAGTCACAGGTGGGATGGCAGAAGAATGAAAAAGTAAAATGTAGAAAACAGAGACTTGAGTCTTCTTGGGAGACGAATGTTGAGGCCCTGAGGGTGCTCTCAGCTTTTCCTTTGACATAGTTTTGTCCCCCAGCCTTATTACTCTGGGTCTGTGATGGGGTGGGGACAGCACCATTAATCTTCAAATCACCTTCAGGATCATTCTTCCATTGTCTTAATGAAAATAATCTGGCTACTCTCTAGCCATACTAATCTTTTAATCAAATGATCCCTTGGAATTTTCTAAAATGCTTCACAATCTGACTGGGCTGAGAATTTACCAAATCTTTAAATTCTTCTTCCCTTTTGATTATAAATTTTTGCTTTAATTTGCTTATCTCTTCTCACATTTTACTGTGATCATCTAATAGAAGTGAGGCAACATCCAGAGAATTTTACTTAAAATTTCTTCTACCAAATATCCTAGTTCATTTTTCTTGAATTCTGCCTTCCACAAAGTTCTAGGACACAGACCCAATTCAGCCAAGTTCTTTGTCACTTTGTAGCAAAGACAGTTATTGTTCAGATTCCAATAAGATATTCCTCAGTTCCTTCTAAAATACCTCATCAGAATGTCCTTTACTGTCTGCATTTCTATGAGCATTCTAGTCACAACAACTTAAAGTGTCCATAAGAAAACCGATGCTTTCTCTACAGCTCTTCCAAGTCATCACCAGAATCAACCTTATTGCTCCATTCATTGCAATCTAGGACATAACTAGTGTGAACCACTAAATTTCTACCTATTGCCCAGTTCCAAAGCTATTACATATTTTAATACAGCAGCACCTTACTTCTCTGATACAAACTTTTGTCTTGGTTCATTCATACTGCTACAAGAAAATACCTAAGACTCTGTAATTTATAAACTACATAAATTTATTTTCTCACAGTTCTGGAGACTGGGAAGTTCAAAATCAAGGTACCGTGAGGTCTGCTGTCTGGTGAAGGTCCTGTTCTCTGTTTCCAAGATGACAGTTTTTCCCTAAGTCTATGAATTCATGACTTAATAATGGAAGAAAGCAGAAAGGAAAAAGGGAAAAATGCTGTGTCTTCATGTGGCAGGAAAGAAAACAATGAGCTGACTTCTTCAAGATATTTTATAAGAATACTAATTCTATTCAGGAGGGTTCTGTTTTCATGACTTAATCACCTCCTAAAGACTCCATCTTTTCACACTGTCACATTGGCAAGTGAATTACATCACATGAATTTTGGGAGCAAGTGACAGAATCCTATGATTGCGTCCCCAAATATTAATAAAGTGAAATGTAATGACTAATGTGACATTATTAAGAGGTGGGACCTTTAGGCGGTGGTTGAGTCATAATGCTCTCATAGATGGGATTAGGATCCTTAGTAAAGTACTTGAGAAAGTGAGTTCATTGTCTTTTGCTCTTCTACCATGTACAGACACAACATTTGTTCCCTTTTTGCCCTCCACCATGTAAGGACACAGGACAAGGTACCATCTTGGACTTCCATCTTGGAAGAAAAGACTAGACCCTCACTAGACACCAAACTGAACAGTGCCTTGATTTTGGACTTCCAGCCTCCAGATCTGTAAGGAAATAAACTTATGTTGTTTATAAATGTTCCAGTCTAAGGTATTTTTTGTAGCAGCACAAGTAGACTGAGACAGTGGTATTAAGAATAATTGAATTTTTTTACCATTATTTTCTAATTTTCTCAACCTAAAATATAAAGAAGGATAAAAAGTCCCAGAAATTCCATGAAATTCAACAAGCAGATCTTGTGAAATACTCCTTTTAAAAAAGAAAAGTTTTGTGTACAGTTTGAAAAAGATATACAGTATCTAAATAACTAAGCAGCATTTATAAGCTGCTGGATCCAGAAAAAAAAAAATCAGTTTTGAGTTCTCACAGTTAGCACATTTTATCCTGTTTTCTCTGAACACTCTCTTTTTTAATGTATTTAATTGTATATTGTACATCTTGACTTATGACTTTTATTTACTTAATTTTAGAAACTAGACAAAAATGAACAAGAATAAACTTGACTATTATTTGGAGAATTGCACAGCAATTGTATAAGAAGCAAACTGGTTTGCAATAGCTGACAGATTTCATTTTTATTGACATTTTACAATAACTGTATTTTCTCTCCAGAAAAATGAGACTCAGCAAGCAATTATTTGATGATGAAGATGATGACAGTGATGATGAAGGAGGAGGAGAAGGATGATGGACATTGTTTTTTTATTCATTTTTATTTTTCTATGTGACTTGAAAGTAATTTGTCTCAGTGCTAAGATATAAAACACAGTAAACAGTTTGGAAGCCAGTTGTCAGTACTCTCTTCAACCTTCCCCTGGAACATTTGTATAATAAAGAAATCTAGGGAGGAAATTATATAATTTTACATTCAGTTCTAGACATAGTTCGCAATCAACATGTTTAGACAAATTGCTTTGCCATTTTCTTGAGTTATAAGAAAGAAACTAGAAAGTCAATAGAATATAGTGCTTAAAGGTCTGGTTCTGGGCTGTTGAGGTCAAATCCATAGTCAAACATCTTTTGGCAAATAACCTATACCTCTCTGAGATTCAGTTTCCTCAGTTGCAAGATTGAAATTATAATAATAGACTTGCCTGAACTAAAGTATGTAAGAAAGTTAGAGTAATTCCTGTGACATTGCAAAACTCTTTAAAAATGTGACCAATTATTATGTTTGCCATTTTAAACCATTTTTATTTTTTAAGTTACATAAACTCATCTCCTAATCAAAACTTCAGGATAAAAGATAGAAAAATATGTAAATAATTAAGCTTGTGACAAAAGGGTCAAAGTATGTCCTATAAGTATTATGATATAAAAAATTCACATTCAACATGTATTGCTAAATTAGTCTCTCCACAAATAAAATATATATTAATTACATTAAGTTTTCATATGTATCCCTGTGCAACATGTACTTAATCATTTATTTCTGGAACTTCCTGCTTCAAGTATAAGTACCTGAATAGTGTAAAGAGATGCAATGCCCTTTCCTAATATCCTTCTAGGACTGAAGAATTGTCCTTTTAGTTGCCAAGAGGACTGCTGATACAAAATCTTAGCTATTTACCCTCTTCTATGACTTCCTAGGCTACAGAAAGTAGGCTTGCCAGGCCCCTTCCTAGATAAAACAATATGCAATGACAGATGGACATGAAGATTTAAATTTTGGCATTCTTGCTTCAACAAGGAGAACTTTAGAGGGTCATCCAGCTCCAGCCCTCCTCGTGAATTGACTGAAGCTTTCATTGAGACATCAACTCATCCTAGCTTCCCCCTTGACTCAATCCTATTGTTTTCTCTCTCCCCCAAGGGAGTAGATCCCAAGAGCAAAATCTAATAAATTTCTGCACACTGACTCTGTTTCAGCCTCTGTTTTTCAGAATTTCACCTCTGTCATTGGTAAAACACCTCTAAATAGTACCCAATATGGTTCCAAGAGAAAGTTTCCATGGAGTGGTGATGAAAGATCTGAAATTAAAAGAAGACCACGTTCTAAAAGTCTAAGGCATTAGATGAATCACTTTTTTTTTTTTTTTTGAGTTGGAGTCTCACTCTGTCACCCAGACAGGAGTGCAGTGGCCGCTCCCGGCCACCGCAGTCTCGATCTGCTGGGCTCCGGCGATCCTTCCGCCTCAGCCTTCCAAGTAGCTGGAACTATAGGTACACGCTACCACGCCCAGCTAGTTTTTGATTTATTGTAGAGATGAGGTCTTGCCAAGTTGCCCAGGCGGGTCTCGAACCCTCGGGCTCAGGCAATCCACTCACCTCAGCCTCCCAAGGCGCGGGATTACAGGCTGAACCACTGAGCCCGGCAGATGAATCACTTTTATAAGGTGAGACGGAGTTCAGTGTGTTTTGTTTTCTTGTGTGGTGGGGAAGAAGCCAAGAGAGTTGTACCTGGCAGTGGTTCATATGGGGAGAGGTTTCGATACAGGAAGCAAGTCTTTAAAAAGAATTAGCAGGTAACATAAGAAAATAAGGCAAGGGAAAACTAGAAAAGTATTACCCTGTTTCTTGGAGTTTGGAATAATGATGCACCTATAGTGATGTGAAGAAGAAAAATAAGTTAATTGGGAGTAGGCAGCTTTTAGTCAAGATGGAGAGATGGAGTAATCACTCTTTTTATAAAGTTGAAAAATGTAGAAATATTTTTGATTTCTGGAATTTTCATATGTATGAAGTGTGTGTGGACTTTGTAAGATAAAATAATTTTAGCCTGATGGAAAATAAATCCAAAAGTGAGTCTGCATCTCTTAAAATATTTGCTCAGGCTGTAGACATATTTTGGTGGGAGGGTATAAATCATGCTACTTATCAAAATGAGTGCTGAAATATGGGGCAGAGTTTTAAGTTAATGAGACTCATGTATTTATTTTTAAAATTGGCAATCACAACTACTAATAAAAAAACATAATTGATACTAAGTAATTGTCTAATTTGTGTATGATATGACCTCTTCTAAGAAAGTATACTTTATTCCTTAGAATTATACTTTAGAAAACTTGTTTTTAGAAAGAGAAAATATAAATAAGCATACAAATAAGATTTTGTATGAGTATTTTCTTGTCGGAAATACCAAAATAGTTGCATTAGTCATAGCTGCGGGGTCCTGCCCCTGCCGGGTCTGGGGTTTCCTGAAGGAGAGACGGGTATGCGAATGAAGGAACTTATGACGAAATGATATAAATGGACACCTGCTTCTGGACAGAATGCCAATTTAATGTTAGTTAATACAGAGCTTTTATACCATTTGTAAAGGGGCAAGACAAAGAAAATTTCTTCACGTACATATGCTTTAAAAGTTACCACCATCGTTCTAGAAGCGACAAACAAGCCAAGAACACCATCAACTTTCAGTTAATGAGTCTTTATCATAAAGCCAAAAATGATAGTTTTAGTTCAAAGTCCCAAATTACAGTCCTTGAAATGTCTCAAGAAAGTTTCCAAGTGCACATTTCTCCATATATCAGGAGTTTTTTTTCTGGGGCTT
>CAUYQG010210311.1:0-20068 GCA_963574415.1 Tarsius wallacei
AAAAAAATCATGTCTTCTGGGGTCTTTCCTGAGTGTCTAAAATCTGTTCATCTCTGCTCTTTAGCCTCTCCCCTTATTTTCAATGCAGAGAGTTCTATTTACTGAGTCTTGGGTTTCTTTTTTTGAGCTGTAATCTGAGACAGCTGTTACTTAGTTCCCAGGGGAGTGGCTTTGTCTTCTGTTTAGTGACGTTTCCTTAGGAACTGAGGTGGAGCCTGCTTGTAGGTGGGCAGGGCAACGCACATCTCTGCCTGGAGAAATGTCCAGTGTGATAGTTTCACCCTCGTGGATCCTTCCTCTCCTCTCTTTGAGTCCGAGGCGCACCGCTGGTGCTCTATCCCGTGTTAGAGCTCTGCTCCCAAGCTACGGCAAAAGTGGTCCTGGACTGTTCCCAGCATATTTCAGTCAGAGATGGGATCAGCTTCTCTGTTGGGTGAGTAGCCAGAGCTAGCCGGCCCTGCGTGGGACCGAGGGACCCTGGGCCTCAGACTGTGCATCTGGCTATGGATGAGTGGGTGGGGGAAGGGAAGCAAGAGTCTTTTTGGGGAACTCACATTTGGAGAATCTCACAGTTCTGCCTGTGTCGTCGCCATCTTGACCCGGAAGCCCCCAGAGGATAACTCTTTTATTTTTAATTAATTAGTTGATTTACTGACTCATTTTATTATTCTTTACACTGGCATCAAGCTCTCAGAACACAAGCTCTTATGTGTTGAGGGCTTGAAGACCCTTAAATAGTAAGTGCATTAATGTTTTCTCTTATTAGTCAGAACATTCTCCAGCCAATGATGAATTAGTCAGTTAGGTACCTTTGTTTACTCAGATCATCTGACATCTCTTCAGAATAATTGAAAAAAATTGAATAATAGATTCAATGAGACTTAGTGAATCTATTTGGTTTGTTGAAAATCTAACTTGTTCTAACTCAGTTCTTTGAAGAATCAGACTCAGATATTACGTATATTAAAAGAGCAGATGCCATATTTCTACAATTAGCATGACAGAATTTACATTCAATGACTAATATCACAACATATAAACAGAATTAATAACTAAGTGGTGATTGGAATTCATGTGTGAAACAAGCAGAATTTTAAAACACTAGTGAATTTTAAGCATTATTTGCTTAATCTGAATCCTTTGCCACAAATGAAGGAGATTCTACACCCATTATTAATTGATTTATATTATTTCTGAACACTGAATCATTCTGAATCCTAATGTCATTTAATTACTTGACAAAAAAGAGAGTCAAACAGAATTTTTCCTGGCAAAATGGAAGGAGCACAGAGTCAACAAATATTCTTGTCCTTTTGTGCTAACACTTGGCCCAAGGATAAGTAATGATAGCTGCTTGCATTGAAAACAATGTTTAAAAGTAGACACAGGAGTTGGGTGATCGCTAGCCATCCTTTGTTTACTGTTACATGTGTGTACTGCAATAAGATAAGAAATCCTTTAGTGGAAAGTTAGTTAAGGCTTTTTAGATGTAGTCATGGTGTTTGTCATGTGAGAGAAAATGCCCCCTATATGTTTGAGAAGCATTACAACCATGAGATGGAAAATGGCTATATGCTATGAAAATGCCTTTCATTCCCTTAAGGAACACTTGAGGGACACAGCAGCCACCACCTATTCCTAGTTGGAAGGACACAACAAAAATAAAGTAAATGAGTCTGAAGAACATTCCTAGCATTTATAAACCAGAATAGACCACAAAACACAATTATGGGGTTTTGTTTTTAAAAACACATTTGAGGACTGGGTGCGGTGGCTCATACCTATAATCCCAGCACTTTGGGAGGCAGGGACAGGAGGATTGTTTGGACCCAGGAGTTCAAAATCAGTCTGGGCAACATAGCAAGACCTCATCTGTACAAATAAATAAATAAATAAAACACGGCCGGGCTCGGTAGCTCAGCCTGTAATCCCAGCACTTTGGGAGGCTGAGGTCAGTGGATTGCCTGAGCCCGTGGGTTCGAGACCAGCCTGGGCAACTTGGCAGGACCTCGTCTCTACAATAAAATCAAAAATAGTCGGGCATGGTAGCATGCCTGTAGTTCTGGCTACTCGGAAAGCTGAGGTGGAAGGATCACCAGAACCCAGCAGGTTAACACTGGGGTGGCGGTGAGCAAATAAATAAATAAACATAGAAAAAACACTAGCTAGGAGTGGTGGCACATGACTGTAGTCCCAGCTACTTGGGAGGCTGGAGTGGAAGGATCACCTGAGCCCAGGAGGTTGAGGCTGCAGTGAGCTGTGATCATGCCATTGTACTCCAGTCTGAACAGAGAAAGACCCTATAAGTTTTAGAAACAATTTTATAAATAATAAAATAAAAAACATATTTAAATAAATTGCAGGTGGGACTATTCAGGTCATCAGTTTGGGCAAGCCAATGCTTCCCCGGAAAAAACCTAAAACCTCACACTCTACAGAGTGCTCATCTAAATTGAGGAGACATTCAAATTTCCTCTCCCAGAGCCCACCGATGGAGACATCTGGAGTCATCATCTTAGGATCAGCTGTCCGACTTCACTGTGTTTATAACTTGCATTGACTGTTGGCATTAAACATGATTAGCCTGTTGATTCTGTCAAAACTGTTTAATTATTTGGACTGCCAATTCTGTCAAGCAGCTTTAAATCATGCACAGACACCATTTGCCTCTTCTTAACTGAATATCAGAATAAGCAGGATTGCACGATTATATTTCCTTAAATAATGAAAGTACTGTAAAGTTCACTGAGTGCATTTACACTTTCTCATTCACTGCATTTCCGATAACAAAGCATAACCAGTAGTGGACACCATCAAGGGGGCATGATCAGTCCTTGGCAGGATACAACATATCTTGGTCCACAGTGCCGACCTTCCTAATGTCACCTCCTTCTGACCTTTGTAAACACCCAGGTTTCAGGACTGCTTAATTGCTGTGGTTTCTTCGGGGGGTGGGGGAGACTGTTCTCTGTGGTTTCCCTTCTGTGCAGTCATGATGGTGAGTTCAATGTTTGGCTTACCATGATATTCTAGTCCTTAGATGGGGCTTTGCAAGCAATACAGGAGCTCAACTGATATTTGTTCAAGAAATTGATGAATAACTGCTTAGAATATATTTCCCCTCCGCGTCCTTCAAAACTCAGCTGAAATATTGGCTCTTCAAAGACTCTTTCTCAAGCCTCCCTCGTCTCTCATCAGACATCCTATTCTATGCATAAATCTGTCCTAGCACTGAGGACACTATGATGTCATTCCTGATTTATCTCTCGCGTTCTCTCTCTAGGCTGTGACCGCCTTGTGGGAAAAGACTGTACCATACCATACCTTGTATCCTTGGTGCTGGTTTTTGTCTTAACCAATCTTTCTACCATCTTTCACTGCACAGACTTGGAAACAAACCTAATCTCACCAGTGTTAGAAACCATTTTCTGAGGTCTCAGCAACAGAGCCATTGCCGGAGGTACAGCTCCTTCCTCTGACTCAGTTGATTCCAACCTGTTCTCTCCAGGAACTTGGTGAGCCTTCCCCAGGTACTGGGCTCCATGTGTGATTTTATGAAACTACATGCCCCATTCACATTCTGGTCCTCTGCTCTCTGCTTCCCTGGGGGCAAATCTCTTTTCCATCAAGTGGCAACACTCGTGCTCTTGTTACTTGGAAATCTTAGCCCTATGGACCATCCATCAATGAATCTAATCACCACCTCTCCCAGAAGATTCATCTGTCCTCATGTAAAGGGAGACCCTGTCAATCTTTGGGCTGGTTGGCAGAGACCTGCCTTTACGTGCCGATTTCACAGCACGTAGCCAGCTTAAGTTCTCACCCAAGGACCCTAAGAAAAATAGAAAGGAGATTTATACTCACGAATGTTCAGCTAGTTATGGTTTCATGAGCAGTAATTACAGCACTGATAAAATTTGGAGAAAGCACTCAGAGGTTCTGGGGCAATAGCTGCCATACACAATTTCTTCCTCAGAAGTAATGAATTTTTACAGATATTCAAGTGGGTAAGTGTCAAGTTTCCTATACACGCATAATGGCATGTGTGGCAAAGCTTTGAAACTGAGTTTTGTGTTCACCTAGTGTGCTGCAGAATGAAAGATAAATTAAGCCACTTATACCTGTCTTCACTTGCGGCTTTCATTTTCTGAGTCTTTTCATCTTATTCTTATCTCTTCCTCTCACCCTGTAGAGTTCTGAATAAGAAATTGTGTGTTTCCAAAGAAGCACCTAATACAACTGTAAATTAGCCACACACTGTGACTATGTGACAGTAAGATAGGAAATGTAAGTCTGTTCTCTAATGCAAGATGTTACCCAAAGCACAAAAACCCAACACTCAAAGGTAAGGGACAAATGCTTTGATGCAAATCTGGAACTCACACAGGCGTGTCTGCGTGTGAAGGCTAAATATCTGTTCCTGTCTTCCTAGAAAACACATGAGGCATCCCCACGCAGGTGTCCATGGGGAGCACAGAACGGTCAGGTGCTGAACAGAGCTTTCAGGTCAGCCCCCATTAGGCCATCCCCCGGCTTCCTGTTTTGAAGGAAGACTGTCAGGGTCTGAGCTATTGCCCACACCACTAGGTCTGATCAGCCTCCTGGGGTCAATGAGCAAGTGTAATTTGTTCTGTAATAGTGTTCAGGCATGATTCAGAGAGGTCAGTAGAATCAGTGACCAGATACAACACATGAAGCACTGGTCGAGAAACCTGGAAGGCCAAGTATTCTTACATTCCCAGTAAGTCAAAATGGCTGAGTCCTTTCTCCCTGCTAGATTGGAGTTAGGAGCAAACAGAAAGGAAAAGACAGACCCTACTGATGAGGCGTTTCCGCCAATGGCTACCAAATGACTGTCTGATGGATCGCTCCCTGGATCTGGGCCTAAAGGAACTCGATATTAAATGGGTTGTGATATCCTGTTCATCCCATTTTTGCAAAATGTGGTGACTAAAGAGTAAATGTGTGGAAAGGGTATAAATATAATGGAAAAGAAGTGCCAATCAATTTTACTTTTGATATAAAATGTCTACAGCAGCCTTCTCTTCTCAAGAAAAATAATATAAGAAATTAACAATATAAGAGATTAACAATTTAATTTTGCAAAATAATTCTATTGCAATCACAGTAATTGGATACTTTATATGATCTAGAAAATTAACCTTAATGACTACATTATGAAAATAGCATACTTAGTGCTGAGAAGTGGCTGAAAGGCCCCCAAAGTCTTTCCTCTATTATCTGAGTGGGCAAAAAAATGATGTAATTAACAACAAAATTAAGCCCCTATTAGAATGGTTACCATCCAGAAATTTGACAGCACCAATTGCTGGTAAGTTTACAGGGCAATGGAAACTCTCATTCACTGTTGGTGGGAATGCAAATCATAAAACCATGCTGGAAAAAAAAATGGGCTGTTTACTATAAAGCTAAACATAGTCTTATCATGTGATTTAACAATTACATTCTTAGGTATTTATCCAACTGAGTTGGAAACTTGTCCACACAATCTCTCATGCACACAAAACTGCATGCAAATGTTTCTAGCAGCTTTATTAATAATTGTCAAAACCTGAAAGAAACAAAAAGAAAATATTCAGCAGATGAATGAAAAAATAAACTGTGGTATATCCATCCATAAAATGTGGTATATGATTCAACAATAAAAATATAAACTATCAAGCCACAAAAACATACATATGAATCTTAAATGCATATTGCTAGTGGAAAAAAATCTTCTGAAAAGGCTACATACTATATGATTCCAAATAGATGACATTCTGGAAAGAGTAAAACTATAGATACAGTAAAAAGGTCAGAGATTGTCAGAAGTTTGGTGAAGAAAAGGAAGGTTGAACAGATGAAGTTTAAAATTTTTCAGGGTGATGAATTATCTTGTGTGATATCATAATAGCAGATACATGACATCATGCATTTGGGAAAACCCATCGAACTTTATACCAAGATAGTGAACTTTAGCGTATGAAATTTTTTTTTAATTGGTTAGGAGATCCGGGATCCCAGAATGGCCAAAATAGTCTAACTTTATTGAGCTGTTTGAAACAAGCTCACTGAAGGGAGTGTGGCTTAACAATTGTGACATACTATATACGTATATTGAGAATTAACAAGCAGGTGGGTGGGGGATGGTGGGAGCCAAGCTCCTCACCATTGGATTGGAGGTTACCAATAGATACACAAGGCAAAATGGCTCGAATTATCCCTGTGGAGATGGTTTAGAATTGAGACATGAGTATAAACTCACGTTTGGCTTCATATAAAAATAGTTACAGATACATGTGCATACCTATATATACAAGGGGGCACCCAAAAAGAATCTGGAATTTATTTCTAAAAAATTGTGTATTTATTCTTCCATGTTTAAACTTCAGTCACCTGCAAAGTACTCTCCGTTTGATGCGACACGCCTATAGAGATGCTTTTTCTAGTGATGAAAATCGTCTTTGAATCCGTCGATTTGATGCCTTTTAGGACTTCTGCCATTTTTTTGTTTCACCTCTTCCACATTGGTAAAACATTCCCCTTTGAGGACTTTTTTCATGGGGAAACAAAAAAGTCACACAGGGCGAGATCAGGTGAATGGGGAAGGTGAGGTGTGGGGGTCAGGCTGTTTTGGGTCAAAAACTGCTGCACACTCAGTGCAGTGAAGGCAGGTGTACTTGTAAATCACTCATCATTAAATGAGCAAATACATAGGCTCTTCACACACACACACACACACACACACACACACACAAAATCACTGAAGCTGAACACAGCTTCTCAACAACAATGATAGCTGAGTCACTGATGCCAGTGGGTTCCTAGAACACTTATCTAACTGCGAAAGACTGTACTACAAGGGGCCTGCCCTTCCAAAAATAATTCCAGGTTTTTGGGGGCCCCCCTCATATGTACACACACAAGCAAACACAGATTAGTATACATAGGTCCTAAAAGCTATAACAGGCTGGGCTCGGTGGCTCAGCATGTAATCCCAGCACTTTGGGAGGCCAAGGCAAGTGGATTGCCTGAGCCTGCAGGTTCAAGGCCATCCTGAGCAACTTGACGAGACCTAGTCTCTAAAATAAATCAAAAAATTAACTGGGCATGGTAGTGTTTGCCTGTAGTCCCAGCTACTTGGAAGGCTGAGGCGGAAGGTTCGCCAGAGCCCAGCAGGTCGATACTGGGGTGGCCGTGAGTATGCCACAGCCCTCCAGCCTGGTAGACAGAGTGAGATTCCAACTCAAAAAAAAAAAAAACCTATAACACTCCAATATCAATAAACACATCTAGCACACAGATCTTGGTTTCTAGTGCTGTTCTCTAATAAAATAAATCAGGGCTCTTTGAAGAAATGACTGATTCTCGGACATGGGCAGAAAAGATATAAGATGAGCTTGGAGCATCTTATAATAACAGAAAGGCTAAAAACAAACAAAATCTGCCCACAACAATGGGAGCAGCTAAAATATCTGATATTTTCTGGTGCTGAATGCATAGAATTTTAGTTTCTCTTCCATTATTTATTTTACCATTCCCATTGTTGTAAAACATTCAACACATTTCAAAATAGTATTTTGTGACTAATGTTATAATGGACACGTACATGGAAAATATTTTTATGTTTCTCAAAGTGAGAGATTTCTGGGGAAATTTTATTAAAATTTGGGGCCTCCATTAAAAAGCAAGCCATGGAAGGTATGTGTGTACATTTCAAGGCAGGGTGAGACTCAGGACTGTGGAGTCATCTCTGGATACTGGACTTACCTTTTTCTTGAGGATTTATTTTTATTCCATAAAATTAGAGTAAGAACCCAGGATCCTTGCCACTGTGTTTCCAAAGAGACTCTTTCAGAAGGAGAGTGGAGGTAGCGGCCTCTCCTGTAATGAAAACTCAGATTACTTTTTTCAGGGTTCCTCACCTACAACCCCCTCTTTGTATAGTATGCATCTGGCTCTCATCACATCAGAGGTAAGAACTGCAACAAGGGAACCCTGTAATTATTTACCGTAAGTAAATAATAATCTTCCTGACTCCAGAAACCTTGTGTTTCTACCTTCAGGATACCATGATATTAAAAACGTAATAATAGTGGGGGTTTTTTTTCCATGAGGACAAAGTATTTGTCTGTTTTTTATAGTATTGGTATCTTTCCTGGCATCTAGAACTATCCTCAGCACACAGTAGGTACACAGTAAATATTGGTTGCACAGTGTATTTGCTATCTATTTCTGTGAACAAATTTCCCCAAAATGTAGTATATGGAAACAACAAATATTTATTATCTGAGTTTCCTCGGATTAGGAAACCTGGGGAAGCTTTGCCGGGTGGTTCTTGCTTAGGGTGTCTCCTAAAGCCCTGGTGTCTCCTGGGGATGCAGCTATACAAGGGTTGACTGTGACTGAAGGAAGTGCTTCCAAACTCACTTGGCCATTGCCAAGGCTTCAGTTCCTCATTGTGTGCGCCTCTCCAGAGAGGACACGCAGCAGCTGGCTTCTCCAAGAAAAAGTTACGAGAGGGAGACAGACAGCAGACTGCCTTTTATGATTTAGTCTCTGAGTTATACACATGCCATATTTCTGCTTTATTCTTTTTACTAAACACATGCCACTAAGTCCAGCCCACATTCAACAGAACAAGACTACATCATCACACAAAGTCATGGATCCTGGGAGGCAGAGATCATTGGGGCTTTCTTAGGTGCCACCTGCTACACTTCAACAATTGGGTAAATTATGTGATCTCATTTATCCACTTGACTGACCTTGTGCCCCAGCTCTAAGCTCGGGGATGAGTAGAATGTACACAGGCAAGGAAAAGAGGAAGGAGGTTCCCACTAGAACAAACACTGAGTACAAACGCCCAGAACATGAAAGGGCATGTTTTCTGCAGGGAACCAGAAGTAGATCTCCGCTAGAACAGGATGGTGGCTAGAACTTGTGCGACCTGTGTCTGAATTGTAACGTAAGGATCCTTAGGAACTGAGCTGCACTGCCGGAGGTGAGAAGTAGGCAAGCAGGCGAAGTATCATCGCTCGCATTACCGACTGAGCTCCACCTCCCGTCAGATCAGCAGTGGCATTAGATTCTCATAAGAGCACAACCCCTATGGTGAACCACGCATGCAAGGGATCTAGGTTGTGGCTCCTTATGAGTATCTGATGCCGGATGCTCTGGTGTGGAGCTGAGGTGGTGATGCCAGCACTGGGGAGCAGCTGCAAATGCAGGTTGACATCAACAGTGAGGTTTAACTGCACAGAGACCCTCATAAACCACTTGTTTACTGGCTCATATCAGAACCCTATCAGTGAGTGGCAAGTGAGCTGATGTACTTCATTTGCACAGTTGCATCTGGTGGCAGGCTTTCAGTCAGAATCTGACACTTGTTTTCGTCTGCACGTGGCCTGCCTGTTATCGTATTGACCACTTCTGTCTGTGACTCTTTTTTTTATGGTGAGTTGTACAATTATTTTATTATAAATTACAACGCCATAGTCATAGAAATAAAGTGCACAATAAATGTTATGCACTTGAATTATCCCAAAACCACTCCCCCAGTCCCAGTCTGTGGGAAAATTGTCTTCCATGAAACCAGTCCCCAGTGTGAAAAAGGTTGGGGATCGCTGGCTTAGATAATAAGCAATCACTAAAAGTTTCTGTGCAGAAAAGTTGGGGCATTAGAGACTCATTTTTCCTCCAAATTACATGAAAGGTGGATCACAGTCAGGAGAAAGTGGACTAAGATAGACCTGTTAGAGCTAATTTAAAATTCTCCCAAGAGAAGGTGACCACGAATAAGGAGGTGGCAGTAAGGATAGATAGTAATAGCTAATATGTTTATGAATAATAAGAGGAAGACCGGGTTTGGTGGCTGAGCCTGTCATCCTGGCACTTTGGGAGGCTGAGGCAAGTGGATTGCCTGAGCCCACTGGTTCAAGATCCGCCCGGGCAACTTGGGGAGACCTCGTCTCTACAATAAATCAAAAAATTAGCCGGGTGTGGTAGCATGCGCCTGTAGTTCCATCTACTTGGAAGGCTGAGGCAGAAGAATCGCTGGAGCCCAGCAGGTGGACGCTGGGGTGGCTGTGAGTGTGCTACTGCACTCTAGCCTGGGCGATGGAGTGAGACTCCAAATTAAAAAAATAATAAGAGGAAGAAGGAGGAGAAGAAAAAGGAGAAGGAAGACTTGAAGGGCTTACTGTTTAGGATGGGCACTGTTTAGTGAAGAAACAGTAAACTCTGGAGCATGAACAAGTAACTACATTTAAAAACAACAATAGAATATGTGCAGAGAAGATAAGCAATACAGTTTTACAATCCACAGGTCGGGACTTAATATCAAAAGCTACCTGCCTCGCTACCTCTCCATTTCAACCAGATGTTTGCTAGTCTCTACCAACAGCCTCCAGCCCCCTTATAATCCGAGACAGATTCTGGCCTATGCAGCAAGTATACAAGATTATGTACTTCAAGGGATGTTGTCCTCAATACTGACTCCTTCTTACTGCTGGTTTTTTCATGTCTATTTCCCTAACACCTTTGCTTTTGTTCTCAATCCTATATTCCAAAATATCAGTTTCTGTTGTTTGGGCTTCTGAGTACTAAAACACATTTCACAGATCTACAGTTCCTGTCTACCGTTCATAGTTTTTCTTGGCTCGAGTTCCATCCAGCCAAAACTGCAACCTTGACCTAGGCAGCTCTCTTCTTTGGTCCCTAAAAGGGAGATGCAGAATTTATCTTCCTTTTTCTCATTAGAATCCAGCAACTCTGCACTGTGTGTGTGTCACAAGTATGAAATCATGACTAGAAGCCCTCCACCCTCATGGATATCATACAACCAGCTTATTTCTTCAGTACTTCTTGCGAGCCACTCTTCACATGTATGTACCCATACAATGTCACCAACAAGCTTCACTGACTGTCACCAAATCACAACTCTGGCAGCTCCATTCTTGAATGGTGAACATTTGCAAAGGCTACAAGGAATCTAAGCATTTTCAAAGAAAAAAAAAAGATAGATAAAGCTCAACAGTACTAGCAAGAGGGCTCTAAACTCCAGGGCTAGACCATGATACTTAATGTCTGCTGTGTGCTAGGCATTGTGCTATATGCAGGGGAAAAATAATGAGCAAAACAGACGTGATCCCTTCCCTTAAGGGAAGCAAAGTCTACAGGAGAAGATAGTCCTCCACTAAATAATCCCACATATTGACACGTAGAGTCAAATAACCCACAAATGGTGCCAAGACAAAAACGCTCTCCTGAATGCAGAATTCTGCACATTAACACAGCCTCTCAAAATACCTAGAAATCATGTGTGTATGTTCTTGATTAGGAACATGTAAGCATGTGTGCCCATTTGAGTTAGCACTGGGGCCGGGAATGAGAATAGAAACACATATAATTCAAAGATTCTTATAGAAGCAAGCAATTGGGATCTGTTTCCTCTCCTTGTCAATTCTTTGGGCATCCTCAGTGGTATGAATAGAAATGCTGGACCTGGTAGTTAATTCAGAATTTCTTTGCTTGGGCTTGGCATGAGTTTGTGATGAAAGTGAAATTAGGATTAGAAGACATATAAATAATTCTGTACTCCATCAACCTAAACTTCCCAGTGCACAGGCAATAAGAAAGTCATTGTGAAAGAAATTTACAATAAAATTACTTCTCAAACCAGGTACGTCTGTGAAAAGACGTGCCACTGAACCAACTGTGTTGAGTTCAATTAAGTGATATTGAATCATGTGCTGCATGCAAGGCCCTATTCTAATCCTTTCTGTGAGCAAATGCAGAGGTTTACAGCCACTCCTTGCCCTAAAGGAGCAATGATTTGCAACAGCACTGGCAGCAGAGCAAATTACTATGAAGAACAATTCACCCCACCAGTTAGTCTTAATAAATGTGTTTATCAAGTTTGTAATGGGGCCAAGTGGAAAGGCATTGTCTTGTGTGTAGCCTTGTGACATAATGGAAAACCCAATTGCATAATGAGTTAATAATAAATATGTATGGGTTAAGCAACAACAGCTCGGTTAGTTTTAAAGACTCGTTAAATAGAAGATTTCACTGTGCCTCTGAAATCAAAGCATGCACACACTCTTTCAAAGGAAGGAGAGATGAAAGCCTGCAATTGTGCTGCTCGCTCAACTCTTCTTGGGAAAGTCACAGAGTTTCTAATACCTGCTTTGTCGCTATAGCTTTCCTCTTCAGAGAATGATAAGATTCATTTTCTGTTTTTTAACTAAACAGAAACTTGTTACTTAGGACGGCCTACGTGGAAGTGTTCCAGAGACTGATTTATGCATGGGTATACGTGGCTGTCTCTAGGGCAGGACAACTGGGGATTTCACCAAGGGCTCCGTGTGCATTGTGGAGAAGCCTCAGGAAACTGCACCTTATGATTTAAATTCTACCACTGACATATTTCACACACTTTTACTTTACAAATTAAATTTACACATTTCCACTCAAACTTGAAAACATTAATTTAGTTGTTCCAAACTCATACCTTTACAGGGACAGCACTGCACATGTGTAAACTTACAGACTGGAAACCAGTGAGTGTTTTAAGGATACAAACTAATCTGGAGGGCTACTGGTGCAGGGCAGACTCTCTGGGAGCTCAGTTAGCGTGATGCTTCCTAGGGAGCCCTGAGATGTCCCTGAGGGAGCACTCACACTTGAAGAGAGGGGAAGGAGACAAGGCTGAGCAGAGGGAGAAATGAGGGTCCATGCAGGCCAAATGGGCAACACATGACCTCCCGGGGAGTTCCAAAAGTCAAATAGCCCATCCCAGTTATTTTGAGTTGTGTCAAAATGGCCGATCATTTATACAGCTTCCTCGATTGGTCACTGAATGTAGACCACTTGGAAAAGGGATTCGACCTCAAACGAGCGGACTGCCTGCAGTCAACTGAGGCAATCCCTGAAGAGCCTGACAGGGGAAGGCTATCCCTGACAGCTCACCCAGCAGATGGGGACACGAGTCCTTCCCTGAAGCTGGATCACAGCCATGCATCATAGTGTCCACCAGAGACTAGAAGCAGATACTGAGAAATAACAAGTAGCCCTGAGGCTTTTCCCACAGATTTAGCAAATGGGATCCCAGCACTTCTCACTTGTAATGCAATATCCATAAAAGGGGGCTCTCATTCGAGGCTTTTTCTTCTTTTGAGAAACAACATGCAATCTTGGAAAACTTCAAAAGCAACAGATCAAAACCAGCAGCATACCGGGCCATGCGCAAACCTGAGGCAGGTATGGTGTAACTACCATGTTTTCCAAGCAAGGACTCATACACTGAGGGCAAAACATGAGTTTGTTTTTGTCTCCCCCTAACTCTTTCTAAAGTTGCCTCATAGCTCCAGAAACGAGGCCTAAATTGACCCCATGCCATCTCTTCCCTGACTGGCTCACAAACTAGAAGACAGTCTGCTCCCAGAGGGACAATATCCCCAGGTCTATAACCTCACCAGTCAATGCTCTCTCATGCTCTAGGGTGGAGGGAATCTCCTCTGAGGTTGTTACCATGAGGAACGCATTTCAAAGCTCTCCGAGTGGTTTTTCTAAGCTCTTCTTCCTCGGCTTGGAGTGCAACCATAGTATCCATTGCTCAGCACAGCAAGGCCTTAGCTTTCTCTAAAGAATTCTCTTTGCTAGTCTCCTCTCAAAGTCCTCTCTGAGACCTTGACATCTCTGGTCTGGCTGAAGCAGCCAAGGGTTGTGGAAAGGATTCTTGAAATCCTTTTCTTTTTGTGCATATCTGAATACATATGATGAAGGCCTGTTGTATTCTGACTTCGGTATTGTGATATTCATTCTACGATGCCTTGGTGTCTCCTGAAGCAGGGAGGAGACCTTATAATGAACAAAGGTGCCAGGAGTCTGGTGGTCAGTGAGGGATTGCTGGACAGGCTGAGAGCCTGTCTGCAGATCCAGCCACCATAGACAGAGTTCTTCCTCTACAATCTCCTTTCCGAGTAGATATAGTTCTTGGCTTCCATGTAAGTCGAATATCCTCTAAAAAATAATTCAGCTGAATTAGCATACACTGTCAGATCAATTAACTTAAAATTTAAAGATAGGATTATTATTTTTTTAGAAGTAAAAATTCTTTGAGCTCAGAGTTATCTTATAGAGCATCTAATTGCACATCCTTATTTTACAAATAAACGAAGAAATCGGTGCCCCAAGGGGTTCTTAAAGTCACTCACTTATTCAAAATATGTATTTAGTGTGTATGCTTTGTCATGTGTAATACTATGATATAATAAGAAATACATTTCACATATAAATGAAGTCATACAATAATTTTCTTTCTGCGTCTGACTTATTTCCCATAACACAATGTCTCCAAGTCCTTCTATGTTGTGGCAAATGAAAGGGTCTCCTTTTTTAAGGCTGAATAATATTCCATTGCAGGCTGGGCTTGGTGGCTCAGCCTCTTCCTTGAGAGGCTAGAGCGAGTGAATTGCCTGAGCCTGTATATATCTTGGTCCCCAGCTTCTGGCCAGAACTCCTAAAATCCTTGTAATTTCCTAAGTGATAAGGGTGATAGGAGCATCTTTGGTTATAATATTTGGTTGTGGTTTTCGTTTGTTTATTTTGTCTCCAGCTTCTATAACAGCTCTGGAGAGATAAAGGTGAACAGAATGTCTTTTTTATTCATAACGAGCCCTTTCAAACACATCTGAGTTCATGTTTATTAGGTGATGTTTTGAAAACCCCTAAGGCTGAGAGGGGCTGGTTGTCCAGGAATAAGCCACGTGATTAGAGGGTAGAAATTATCAGTACCATCCCCTGACCTCTAAGGGAAGGAGACAAGTGTTGAAGGTTAAGTTGCCCACTAATAGCCAATGATTTAATCCAGCCACACCTATATAATGAAGCCTCCATAAACACCTTAACCGACGAAGTCCAGAGGACTTCACGGTTAGTGAACTAGAACCTATCTACATGCCAAGAGGGTGGTACATACAAAACTCCACAGGGACAGGACCCTTTCGGACCCCACCCTATGCATCTCTTCTTCTGGCTGTTTATCTGTAATAAGTCAATAATAGCAAATAAACTTTCCCTGGATTCTGTGAGCTGTTATGGCAAATGATCAAACACGAGGAACAAGTTGTAGGAACCTTTGGTTTATAGCAAAGTCAGACAGAAGTTGTGGGTAACCTGGGAATTTGGTACCTGCAACGGACATCTGAAGCGGGGAACAATCTTGTAGTACTGAACCCTTAACCAGTAGAGTCTGTGCTGACTCTGGGCAGTCAGTGTCAGAACAGAGTTAAATGGTAGGACACATGGTCAGTGATGCCCAGGACTAGAGATTGCTTGGTGTGGGGAAAAAAAATCTCTGCATGTTTGGTGTCAGAAGTTTGATACAGTATGGAAATACCAAGGTTTGTTTTATTTCTCTTTAGTAGGGATTACCAAATTGTTTGTGCCATGACAGCTGAAAAGTCATTCTCTGCCCTTCATAGAATGTATTGTCTAGTGAAGACAACAGTCACAGAGATAGGCAATTACAATACATTGTAGTCAGAAGGTTATTGACTGAACCTGCCTAAGAGCCTGGATTCCTTATTCACCAAGGGACTTCCCCAGCCCATTCACTGGGATGACTAGGAGGCATTTTAGGATTTACTTTTTATTGGGTAAGGTCTTTGACATTCTGGGCTTACTACTCAAGAACAGTTGAAGGTATTAATCCCAACCGCAGCCTATTTGCCAGCTGCTTTTAAAATGTGAGTCACATGGAAGAATTATCATATTTACAGAACAATTTACAACTATTAATAACTAGCATGTTTTTACTTTACACTTTAAGATAAGAGCACTTTTTAATAAACTTCTGTTTAGATCCTAACAGGATGTATCAACTAGAAAAGTCCTTTACTTCTTTTGACCTTTAGAAATATCTCCAGCAGGATGCTAAATTTACAGACTACAATCTACCTCCTCTGCAAATAAGAGCTATGTAAATGTTAAGAGGAAATCATTTCTGAAAATTGGGAACTTTGCAAAAAAAACGCATTTGCAAAAAGAGGTCACCTTTTGAAATTTTGAAGAGAGATTTCAAAATGGGGAGGCCAAATTATTGCCTCCAAGTTTGCAACTTTGATAAATCTTAGCTTCAAGATGTCAATTCTTTGTATTTGATTGGCATTCTCAATTAAGAAAAGCCACATCCATTTCAGGATTTAAAATAATTCTTAGCTGAATGCCACATTCCAGCTAGCATCAGAGAGAAAGCTCTTAAAACTCTGTAATACTGAGAAAAGTCCTAATACAGATGAAGTGGTTATCAGAGATTCTGAAAATATTTTCTATTTAAAATACATATTTTCCCCAAAACTTTAGGAGTCTGAGGCAAGAGGGTTACAGAAGCCTAGGGGTTCAAGACCAGCCTGGGCAACATGGGGAGACATCTTCTCTACAATTAAAAAAAAAATTAGCCGGGGTGTGGTAACGTGCACCTGTAGTTCCAGCTACTTGGAAGGCTGAGGCAGAAGGATCACCTGAGCCCAGCAGGTCAAAGCAGCAGTGGCCATGAGCATGACATTGCACTCCAGTCTGAGAGACAGAGTGAGACTCCGACTCAAAACAAACAAAACAAAACATATTTTGAGCTTTTTGGAAAACATAAGTTATCAGATTTCTGCATATTGCCATTATTTATTAAGGCAGCTAGGGAAGGCCTTCTTAAAGTCTTTTGTTTCCTTAATTTTGTCAGTGTTAATTGCAATTGGGCAACCCCTTCGGTTCCCCTCCCACTGTGGGAGCTTTTCTGTCCTCTCAATAAATGCTGCTTAAAAAAATACATATTAATTGAAACTCACTTCAGTCAAGTGCCAGTCATGACTATGTATTAGATGAATATATATAAATACCATTTTACTTATAAAGTGTGAAAGTATGTTATTTTTCAGACGCAGAAATGTCTCATTTAATCTATTTTTTTCTTCTTGGATATGTTGGTAACACCATTTTCAAAGTCTTTAAAAGATATATTTATAACATTAACAGATGTATTACAGGAAATCTTTCCTTGGGATGAGCAGATAAAAATAAAAAGAGGCAAAAGAATCATGGAAGCAATTTTTAGCTAATGGTCTCTTTGGGAGAAATCATTTCATGATATAGTTTACTGTTTTCTATACCACTGTGGCTAAATTTTTAATCCTTTTGTGCCTTCTCTGTTTTGACCCTAACTGCACTCCTTTCTTTAAAAAAAATTTTGGAGGAATTAGGTAACAAAAGTATTGAACCAAGATTATTTGTCCTGTGAAACCAAGGGTCTATGGAACATTGAATGGCTAAAGATGTGTATGAAAATGTGAAGGAAGTCCACTGTGGTGCAGAGAGGATAATTAAAGTGTACCTGATGGCACAAAGAGGCCTTTTGCAACAGATTGCTGTGCTCAGAGGACTGGGGTGGTGAGCCCACATGCCAAAGGCCTGGAGGGAGAGCGGGGAGGAGACCCTAGAGCCAGGAAGGTGTGTCGTTCACTGTCTTCCACACATCACACATCACCCGTGTCTGCAGAGTCGGCAGTTTTGAGACAAAGGCCCCGACTTGCCTCTGTGCTGATCTTTGCAGTAAAAATCCTCACTTATTTATAAGTATGCTTTGTACTTCTCTCTTCATCCGGAGATCCCAAAGAGCTTTCTGGGCAGAGAGGCACGATTAATCCCACTCTACATGATTGGGTCAAAGTCTCACTGGATGCCTGCATCTTCCCCTTGCACATTTCCAAGTTAAATTTTTCTGCGCAGAAAGACACATGCTGGAGAGATTTTTTCTTTAATGAGAATGCCAATACTGAGTACGCAGAATCCCTTCTCTGCTTCTCTCTGTTGAAGCTATCATCGTGAGCAGGACGTGCATAAATGCCGTACAGAAATGTCAGTGGAACTCTCTTTGATAATGCACCGAACATCAGATGCTTTATGAAATAGAATATTCTGGGCTGGTTCTCCGTGACATATACTAAGTTGATGAAATTGGATGGTGCTTACTCTTTATTTTCCAAAATAGACTTACTTCAGCTAGCAGACAAGACAAAAACTATGTGGATCTAAGCAAAATGATCCACATTAGCTGTTTTATGCAGATTGCTTTGGTGTCTCTGACTCTGAGAACATCTCCATATATTTGGGGATGTGCTTTGGAATATGTAATTTGAACTCATGCTTTGATGGGAGCCCCTGATTCAAACAGATTGACTCAGAGACTCACATCCGGGAAAGCGGAGGAAGGTCAGTGGAAACTTCTTGACAATGACCAGAAGTTGAAATACAAAGGAGGATTCAGAACTGCCAAAACGATTGCAACAGAAAAGAATATGTGGTAGCATTTTAGTAAAAAACAAACAAAAAAAAACTACCTGTTTAATTATTAATAAAATAATGAGAAACCTGATTAAAATATACTGGGCTAATAATATGTTATTGTTTTATATTTTACTCAAAATAATTTATGAAAATTTCATTTCAAATAAAAATGCCTGTCAATTCCAGACACTAGAGGTTTATTTATCCACCTCTGGGTGATTCAGAGTTTAAAAATAGAAAGCTCAAGAAATCAAGAGGACTGAAGACTTTTATCACCCTCTAAATTTAGGGCTTTGGATGATAAGGGCGCTACACATGTCAGAACACAATACAATTTCACCTACAGAGTGCTAAAGTGAAATCACCACTTATTTGAGGTTCCTGAGATAGCATGTTTCATTTTTATTTTGTTTCATCTTATCTGCTTCCTGGGAGTAAGCCTGATCCTACAAGGGAAATACAAAGGATGCCTCTATAATATTACATGAAGACTGTGACTAACCCTGCCTGGGAAAACTGATCTTACCCAGCATGTTTACTGGGTGCACATTCACTACTGACTAGATCAGAGAGCTCCAGCTTAAAATGTGTAAATATATTCTGACAGAGACCTTCGGGCCCTTTTCTCTCACTAGCTCCTCAGGAGAAATTATCTGCTAGAATTGAGCTGTCGAATTCTTTTATTTTTTTAATTTTTTTTGATTTGGAGTTTACTCCGTGGCCCAGGCTGGAGTGCAGTGGCACACTCCCGGCCACCCCAGCCTCGACCTACTGGGCTCCAGTGATCCTTCTGCCTCAGCCTTCCAAGTAGCTGGAACTACAGACCCACGCCATCACGCCCGGCTAGCTTTATTTATTTTATTATTTATTATTTTATTTATTTATTTATTTTTAGAGATGAGGTTTCACCAAGTTGCCCAAGCTGTTTTTCAACCCGTGGGCTCAGGTAATCCTCTTACCTCGACCTCCCAAAGTGCTGGGATTACAGACTTGAGCCACTGCACCCTGCAAGCTGCTTTTTTTTTTTTTTTAAGTTGAAGTCTCATTCTTGTTGCCCAGGCTGGAGTGCAGTGGCACACCCACGGCCACCCCAGCATCAACCTGCTGGGCTCTGGCGATCCTTCTGATTCAGCCTTCTGAGTAGCTGGAACTACAGACCCACGCCACCACGCCCAGCTAGCTGCCGAATTCTAAATGATGGGATGGGAAGGGGAAGAAACATGAAGGTCAATAGAAGGAAACAGACCCCAGATGAAGAGAAACCAGATTTCCACTCATTTCCTCCAGGGAAGAAACTACGTCTTAAAAGTTCTCTGCTGATCCAGACTTATTTTCAGCGGCAGCAGACAAAAGATGAAGATGGGAGGGGGAATAAATAGAGAGAGAGAAAAGGAATTCAAAAGATGCAAAGGTTGCCGGGCTCGGTGGCTCAGCCTGTAATCCCGCGCCTTGGGAGGCTGAGGTGAGTGGATTGCCTGAGCCCGCGGGTTCGAGACCCGCCTGGGCAGGAGAAGCCTCATCTCTACAATAAATCAAAAAAAAAAAAATTAGCAGGGCGTGGTAGCGCACGTCTGTAGTTCCGGCTACTCGGAAGGCTGAGGCGGAAGGATCGCCGGAGCCCAGCAGGTCGAGGCTGCGGTGGCCGGGAGCGGCCACTGCACTCCAGTCTGGGCAACGAAGTGAGACTCCAACTCAAAAAAAAAAAAAAAATGCAAAGGCAGACCAT
>CAUYQG010210316.1:0-11862 GCA_963574415.1 Tarsius wallacei
CCAAGTAGCTGGAATTACAGGTGCACACTACCATGCCCAGTTGATTTTTGATTTATTGTAGAGATGAGGTCTTGCCAAGTTGCCCAGGCGGGTCTCGAACCTGCGGGCTCAGGCAATCCACTCACCTCAGCCTCCCAAAGCGTGGGATTATAGGCTGAGCCACCGAGCCCGGCAATTTTTTTCATTTCTTAATAGCAAATCCTACATCCTCTAAAATATGTGTCAATCATAATATGCTTCAGATCTTCACCACAAAAAAAAAGTCAAAAATGTTTACCAGGGATAAGCAAACTACTGACTATCAGCCAACTCAAGCCTTTTTCCTGTTGTTGCAAATAAAATTTTATTAGAACACAGCCACATTTTTTATTCATGTATGTTTAATGGCTGCTTTTGTGCTGCAACAGCAGAGTTGAGTAGTTGCAATAGAGACTGTACAGCCGGCAGACCCTAAGATATTTACTATCTGGTTCTTTACAGATAAAGTACACTGACCCCTGACCTAGGTCATCACAATAATTGTTGAAGTAAAGATTAGGATAATGGTCAGATAATTTAATAATGTTGGGAAAACCGGAGAGGCCAATCTTTACAACACTGTCATTTTCTAGACAAGAAACGAAGTCACCAATTTACAGAGAACTGTGCTTTTTGTTTTTTTATCTCCAGTTATATAAAAGTGCTTCTTTCTTCAGGGTCAAGAGAACAAGTTTTAATTCCTGACCTGCCCTTTACTCCACTGGGTAGATCTTACTGTGCCTTTGGTTTTCATCTAGAAGTTGGGGGTGGTGATTGATAAACATGATCAATTTTCTTTCATATTTTTGAAGACTTAGATAGTTTGAATACTTAGGATGGTCAGCTATACTTGTCATTTCTGTTTTTTGAAGGAGAAAAATTTAATGTCAAAAATCTGAAAAATGTCCTGGAAGGCATTGGGATAGAATTTATACCTAAAGAATACTTGGAACTGGTGAAAAACTCTGCAAGTTGATGGTGAGCATTTCCAATACTATTAGAGCATTTGTGGAAAGTTAACCCTGTATGTTTAAGACAACTTAAACAATAACAACAACAATACATATTAGGCTAGGCGTGGTGGCTCGTGCCTTTAATCCCAGCGTTTTGGGAGGCCAAGGTAAGAGGATCACTTGAGTACAGGAATTTGAGACCAGTTGAGCAACATAGTGAAACCTCATCTCTACAAAAAAAAAGAAAAAAAATTAGATGGGCATGGTGTCACATGCCTGTTGTAGTCCCAGTTACTCAGGAGGCTGAGGTGGAAGGATCACCTGCGCCCAGGAGATCGAGGATGCAGTGAGCTGTGATCGCTATGATCATACCACTGCATTCCGGCCTGGGCAACAGAGTGAGACCCTGACTCAAAATAAAATAAAAATAAAAAATATACCTATTAGATATCTTAGTTTAAGATAAGAAGAATGACTAGAATTTTAGCATGACTTTGTTCTTCCTTGGAAAGGGTAATTTAGTTCTTTTTTTCAGATTTAGCAACTCTATTTTCTTGAGTTTTGCCATTGGATATAAAAATTTTTATTAAATACATAAACTATACCCTGAAAAAATTTTTTAATTATTGTTTTTGATTCCACCCTGATGGCTAGAAGTTAAGCTGAGATATGCAAGGAAAAAGTGAGGGTGGAATGAATAGAAGAGTAGAAGAAAGAAGAAAAAGTCATAGAAGAAAAGCAAAAGATGGGTTCATATACCTTTTTGATTTTTGCCACTAGTTATTAAATGGTTAAATAATTACCTGCATTTGGTTAGATACAGCACTCTGAGAGTTTTCTCCATTCTGTGGTTTCAAGCTTATAGGACGGCAAAAATTACAATTATTTTTAAGGCAAATCATTTAAAAATATGTGTATGACATGATACTTTTGTACTGTTTTCCCAAGTTCCTATATCACTTTATCTGTGCTGCAAACTGTGCCTTTTCTTACAGATGATGGAAGTATATATGAGAGTAGATTGCTGGATAATGTGAAATCTTTCAAAGATAAGAAGCATGATGAGAAGAAATATGAATAAGATTCCCCTGCCTCAAGTGTGTGTTGTTGTCTAGTTCTGCTCTTGTGAATCTTACCATTCCTCATATTAATGAATTATATATTTACTCTGCTGTTTTCAAATATAGCTGCATTTTCCAAATAGTTTTTCATTTTGACTTTTGCCTAATTTAGTTGAAAAACAAATTTAAATCTGGTTCTACATAGAAAATGTGAAGCAAAGAACTGGCAGTTGTTCAGGGCATTTCAGAAAAGAACTCAACTGAGCATTCAGCCCCTACCTACCTACCAGAAAGAAGTTTTCCATTTGTCTCCATCATTATGATTCACTGGAGAATAAATTTGTACTTTGTAGGATTTTCTTCAAGACTGAGCAAGAGGTTACAGTTCTGATTCCATTTTGTCCACTGCATGCACTTGAACATTTGGGATCATTAATATTTTTGCCGATAGCCATAGTACATGGGGATTAATTGAAAATTCTTGTTCAGGGAGGTCATTAAATTTTCCTTGTATTCCTGATTCTTTCCTTAGATGGGAAAGTTGATGTCAGTAACCTGGAAAACATTTTGGAAAACATGAAAATCAAGCTCCCAGATAAGAAACTTAAAGATTTGTCACAAAATCTACCAGTTGATGGTGAGCGTCATAGGTAGTATTAGATTTTTGGCGAAAATTTGATGTCCATGCTTATGTGGGAGAATTCTTGGAGCTAGATCTGTTTGGGTGCTAATATGACTATTTACATCGTAGAAAACAATTTGGTCCTAACGTAGGAACATACTTTAACTTAGTGTATTTTCATTACATGCAGGGTGTGTGGTGTATGTGCTAGAGTGACTTATAGGTATTAAGTCTTTCCTTTAGAGAAGCGAAGGAGGGAGCTCATTACCCACAGAGAAGTCACCAATTTCAGGTGATGTCATTTCAGATCCTTTTAAAGGCTGTGTCATCCAGCATCCTCTACACCATTGTGAGATGCCAACTTCCCACTCCTTTGTCCTGCGTTTTGGCACTGGCTCCTGCCTTTCCTTCCTGGTTTTGTCTCTTCTCTGTCTTAGGACTCTTATGCAGCAACATTTTACCTTCTCTTTAAAAAGGCTTCCAAGGCAGTCACGGTGGCTCACACCTGTCATCTCAGGACTTTGGGAGGTGGAGGCGAGAGGATTGCCTGAGCCCAGGGGTTTGAGACTAGCCTGGGAAACTTGGTGAGAACTCGTCTCTACAATAATTCAAAATATTAGCCAGGTGTGGTGGTGCACACTTGTGGCTCCAGCTACTTGAAAGGCTGAGGCAGAAGGATCACCTGAGCCCAGCAGGTCAAGGCTGTGGTGGTCATGAGCGAGCCACTGCAATCCAGCCTAGGCAACAGAGTGAAACTCCGACTCAAAAAAAAAAAGAAAAATCAAAACAACAACAACAACAACAACAACAAAACAGCCTTCCAGGTCTCTACTCTTATTGCCAGTCATTCAAATCTTCTACTGCTGAGCCTAGCAGAAGATAACATAAAGGAGCACATTGCTCCTCTCCAAATTCATGTCCTCCTGGATTGCAGAAGGGCCTTAGAATGTATAGACTCCCTTTCCCCCTTCTCCGTAGTCATATTGTTCTTCTGTCTCTAATGCTATCATGGCTTCTGTGGATTCAGCAAAACCTTATCAGTCGGAACGTTACACAAAGCCAGCATCCGTCAGACTTGCCCAAGTGTTGACCTGTTCTTTGCTCTTCATTCTGTCATGTGCTCAGGCCTTTCCTTTGAGATCCTTTTTCTTCTGCCTAAAGGGGGTTCCTTTATTGAGTTTCTACTAGTGACAAATGCTCTTTTTCTTTCTTTTCAGTCTAAAAATATCTTTGTTTTGCTCTTCTTGACAGAGATGTTCTCTGGATCTGGAATTCCAGGTTATTTTCTTCAGCTCATATAAGAGATCCCTCCTCCACCTGCTGCTTTCTAGTGTCGCTGACGAGAGTGATGAGAAGTCAGCTGTGACTCTGTTTACAGGTCCTTGGAGAGGGATCTGTTGTTTTTAAGACATTTGTCTTTGATTTTGAACTTTCACTATGATGCAGAAGAGAGGAATTTATTTTCATTGATCCTCCTTGGGCTTCATTAGGCTTTTTGAGTTTGATGACTGAAATCTTACATTAGATCTGGAAAATTATCAGCCACTATCTCCCAATTTTAAAGATAAGACTGTCCTTATCTTGCAGGATGTGTTTCTTCTGGAATTCTGATTACAGCATGCCAACCTTCTTCCTGCATCCTCTATGGCCCTTAATTCTCTTCACCATTTTCCATAATTTATCTTCTGTTCTTCAAGGGAAGCTTCATGTAACATGTTGATCTGTTTGTAGTAAGAGTCTCCACAGTGCAGATCTACTAGCTAAATGTATGGAAAATGTATAAGAGAAACTATCCCCCAACAAAGAATGGGACTGCATAATAATTCATAATATAAACAGCCAGGCACGATGGCACAAGCCTGTAATCCCAGCACTTTGGGAGGACTGCTTGAACTCAGGAGTTTGAGACCAGTCTGGACAACATAGCAAGACCACGTTTCTACAAAAATTTTTTTAAAAATTAAAAAATTAGCCAGCCATGGTCCTTTAGTTCTAGCAACTCAGGAGATTGAGGTGGGAGGATCACCTGAACCCAGGAGGTTGAGTTTGCCATGAACCATGATCATGCTACTGCCCTGCAGCCAGGGTGAAAGCATGAGACACTGACTCCAAAAAAAAAAAAAAGCATCATCTGTGACCATCTAAGTAGCATATCTACTAGAAAAAAAAGCTACAACCAGATGATATTGGTGTGGGACAGTGTTCAATGTGGAAATAGCTTCAGCTTTCAAACTGAAGCATTGTCATCTTGTTCCCAGGGCCTCGTAAAAGACAGTGAAAGCAGAGAGATCACACCTGGTGAGGAAAATATCCAAGGTGTGCAGACGATGAGATATTAAAAGTGAGGAGAGAATAATTAATGAAGCTAACCTTTTTAGAGAGGAATTTTCCCTATTTCTTGCTCATCTATAAATGTCATTAGACTGTAATTCAAAACAGATCATAAAGAAAAAGTAATCCCTTTGCTCTATGTAACAGTCTTTTTGAATCAGTACACAGCTGTGTCTGTCTGAACTGTGGCTTTCCTTTTAGTTTCTGGGAAGACTGATCTACATAAATTGCTAAAAGAAGTAAAGAAATTCACAGGTGAGCAAGATGTTTTGTGAAAAGACATAAAATTAAAATGCAGATACCCCACATTTACATGCATATTTAAAATTATATATTCTTATTCTATTGTTGACTTATTAAATTCTGCTTTTTTAATAGTCAAAACTTGAGTCTAATGATGTGAAGATGACATTGGATCATTTATGTTTTAGTAGAAATGTTGTGGTGCTGTGAGTCTATAACATAGTCTCTGAAATCCCATTTTTCTTGTGGAATTCATTGTGCTTTTATTAAATAGGTACCACGTCTGTTCATTCATTTAGAATACTTAGCACCTACTGTAATCCAATAAATGCTGAGGTAAAGCTCGAACAGAAATACGAATAACGTGGCCAGTGAGGATAATCCAGCTCATAATTCAGGCAAGGCAAGAGTAACACAGATTTCACCTGATGGTAATAGGATTCAGATGACTTAGAGCACCAAGGCGTCCCCCTATGAGCTGAGTTAACTTCTCTGAAATCACAAGAGCATAATAAATAAAAAGCATGATATGACTTTATTCAGATTGAAAGAAATAACTTCCCTAGCCTGGGCAACAGAGACCTGGTCTCTACCCCCCTAAAAAAAAAAAAAAAATCTGGCTACTTGGAAGGTTGAGGCAGAAGGATCGCCGGATCCCAGAAAAAAAAAAAAAAAAAAAAAAATCAAACAATTAACTGGGTGTGGTGGCGTCCATGGTCCTAGCCACTCAGGAGGCTGAAGTAGGAGGATTGCCTTATCCCAGGAGGGTGAGGCTGTGGTGAGCTGTGATCATGCCACTGCACTCCAGCCTGGGTGACAGACTGAGACCAGAACAGGAAAGAAAGAGAGAAAAGAAAGAAGGCAGAAAGAGAGAGAGAGAGAGAGAGAGAGAGAGAGAGCGCAAGAGGAGGGGGAGAAAGAAAGATGAAAGAAAGAAAGGAAGAAAAAGAAAGAAGAAAGAGAGGGAGGGAGGGGGGAGGGAGGGAGGAAGGAAGGAATGAAGGAAAGAAGGAAGGAAGGAAGGAAGACTTCCATTTCTTGTGTTCCTCACCTGAAAACTAGCGAATACTGTACAAGCTTAGACACTTTCTGTCATTTGGAGTCAGTGGGTCACTCTCACCTCTCACCTTTCCCATCTTTTAAAAGGAGGAAAAATTGACTCCAAGGACATACAAAAAGTGTTGTGAAACATGGGAATTGAGCTCACTGACCGTGAGCTCTGGGACCTGCTGAAAATATTGCCACTTACCGGTAGGTGTCGCGAGCACTGCTGTGACTAGTGTCCCTGTGCTGGGGCGACTTCAGTGGGAGAATGTCATTAAAATGGGCCCCTCTGATTTCCTCTGAAAGACAAAGCATGAGCTTCTTGTAAAGAAATTATGCATCTGACGTTTAAGTTTACGGTTTTGAGAGGCAGGCATGTCTTTAAACCTGAGTCCTGCCACCTGCCCCGAGATAGATGAAGTTTAAACGGGAGAGAGGGGAAAGAAGGCGGTATTGGCCAGCAGCAGAGAGAGGGGAAGGGAGGGCTTGGAGTGGGGAGGGGACATCCGTCTCCGTGCAGAGGAATAAAGAGGTGGCCATGTGGTGAGTGTTCTCCTGGTCTTCTTTTTGGATTTATTTATGAAGAGCCATATGGGTGTGGGAATGTAAGAATGTAAATGAAGAAAGTTTGTAAAAATTTGTATTTAAAAATTATGCTCTTGCAGCTCTTTTTTTTTTTTGACTGCCCATGTAATTTTTTCTTTGACCTTAAGTGTTCCTTTTTTTACAGATGATGGAAAGGTATATAAAAATATACTACTTGACACTATAAAATCATTTCCTGGTAAGTGAGATTCCCAATAAGAAGCCAAGTAAAACTAAGATTTGTAAACTTTACCTTAGCTTTTATTTTTTTATTTTTATTTTTTGAGTTGGAGTCTCACTTTGTTGCTCAGACTGGTGTGCAGGGGCACGCTCCCAGCCTTCTGCCTCAGCCTTCCAAGTAGCCGGAACTACAGGATCGCGCTACCACGCCCGGCTAATTTTTGATTTATTGTAGAGATGAGGTCTCACCAAGTTGCCCAGGCAGGTCTTGAACCCACGGGCTCAGGCAATCCACTTGCCTTGGCCTCCCAAAGTGCTGGGATTACAGGCTGAGCCACCAAGCCTGGCCTACCTTAGCTTTTAAAATACCTTATCATTACAAAATAATTTGATTATTTTTCTTATTGTTCCATTAGCCTCTGGGTCTTTTAGATGCACCTATATCTAACATGATCATTTCTATTTCTGTGACACTGAAAAAGCTTCAAATTCTATTTGCTAGCCAGAGCTCTAGGTATTGTTTAACATAATTCATCAGGTTCACTTAAAAATATATATGGAATTTATAATATACACAGGGTGCCAAAAATATATACATATATTAAGAAAGGAAAAAACTATATTAAAATGTAGATGAATACAAGTCACATTTGATGTTTACAATTTTAAGAGGGGCTCAAAGTGGTTCCCATCAGTGTCCAGACACTTCTGATGACAGTGAACTAAAAGTAATAAATAGATGACATCACTTAAAATGTGTATTCATTTTCTGGCACCCCAGTATAAAGTAGTCCATATGATTAACATATAAATAAATTATATATTACACAGTATTTTCTTCTAAATACTCCTTTCCTGCAAACTGCAGAAAGCATCCCTTGGAGCAAGAATGGTAGAATGTGTCATGTTCCTGGCTTCCTTGAGTCTTTGTAGCCCTAAGCAATGTGACTCTTTGGTGGGCTTGTTCCATTTGACTGTAATGGGTGGGCGAATAGAACCAGTATTTTTCTTAGCTGCTGGTTCCTATTTTTTAATTGTTCCCTTCTCTTCTAAGGTGGGAAATGCCATGTCTCTAAAATGGATACCATCCCGGAAAATGTGGGTTACGAGCTGGAGGGTGAGGAAGTTGGGGACTTGTGGGATCTCCTGCCGATTGCTGGTGAGCTGTCATGGTGGCCTTCGGGGAAAACTGGGATCCTCTCATAAACTCCCAAATGTGTCCATGTGGAAAAATCTACCATCTCGGATTACAGCACTTAGATCAGAGGGTGCTAATCTGTTCAGCAATAAGTCCTGCCTGCAAGGCTGAGCTCGCTGCCACAGAGGAAACTGATGGCCTCAGAACAGAGACGTGAAGCAAAGAGACATTTCGAGGGAAAATAAAATCAGAGAAGAAATTTGAAAATTAGTTAGGAAAAAACAAAATCCCTTAAGAAACTAGACTAAAGAAAGGAACATAAGATGACAGGAAAGATAATATTCCTAACCATCCTGGCTTTCAGATCACAAATCAATTCTTAACAGAAAATGGATGCTGGGGAAGATTTCAGGTGTCCCTGCAGAGTCCACTCCATCCTATCCTAATCTTGAGCACTAGCAACAATAACAAACAACAGATCGGTTTATAGTTATGAGGATCTAGTACAGTCTCATTTCAAGATTGGATTCTAAAGTCAGTTCATGAATTAAATACATCAAGAAACGCCACTCGACACAAAAACGGTGCGTTCATTTATGCGTGCGTATGAGTGTATTCAGATTGTCAGGCAAGGCTGAAAGAAGATGTGAGTTAGTAGAAACACAGGATAGCAGAGAGTGGGCATTTACCCCTTTACTGTTGGCCCTAACTGGGGCCAGAAGCCAGCATGAGAGCGAGAGTTGTCAGGAATCTCAGACAGCTTGGTCAGTGTGCTCTCCCTACAGAACAGAATTGGACGACAGCAGCAAGAGGGGAAAAAGTAACCTTGGACAAGGATTTCTTAAATCTAGCCTTTTGACCCTCCACCAGGATATCCCTCTTAAACTGATATATTTTAATGCAATAAAATAATCTTTTAAACAGAAAAATAAATCTAAAAATAAAAGATTAGTCGAACATATGTATGTATATAGAATAGACATTTCCTAATAAAAGGCCAAGAATACTCCTTCCTCTGGTTTAAACTATTTAAAGCTGTTTGCCTGATGTCACAAGCAGTTGAGACCAAGTTAAACTGCTTCCTGAGGGACAGGGTTATAGGCTGAGACTGATCCAAGAAAAAAGCCATACCCTAAAGTCATACTTTAAGTCACAATCCTCTCTATCTCATACCTGACAAGGGGGAGAGAAGGTGCCACCTCTCACAGGCCACTGCGGGCAGTCTAGAGCAAACAATTCCTCTCCATGGCTCCTTCTTTCTGTCAATGGGTGATTGACTGTTATAGTTAAGTAATCTGCTGTGTCAGCACACATGTGCCATGATACCTTAAACTGTAACCAGCCCTGACACTAAGAAAAACAGCATATTTCTTGCTTGGCTTAAAAAGATCCAATCACTAGAGAAAATGAAAGTTTCTTTTCAGTTATAGGCAAAAGAAAGAAACAAATCTAGCCCACTTAAGCACCAAAGACAATTTTTGCAAGGCCATGGAGTGGTTCGCAGAATCAAAGAAATAGATGAAAAACCAGAATTGGAAAGGACAAAACTGAGGCATGATCAAAGGGTCCAAAGAGCAGAAACCGTGAACAGTTTCATCAGGGCAATCATGCTGAAATGAGTTCTCTTTCTATCACACTTTTCAAGATGCAAGCTCTCAGGAGAGAGAGCCCCTCAAACCTGATTGGAATCACATAATGGCCAGGATGGGCTGCTCACTGGAATTGCCAATGGCCCTAAATTATTCACAGAGGCTACACCCTCTCAAGAAGGGAAAGCATTATTACCAAGTGAAGCAGGAATCAAGGCTAGTCAGCTAGTTAGCAGGGGAAAAATCTTTTTAACTGTGACATCCTTGACTCTCAGCTAGGGGATAATAATATGGAGTAAACATCTTTTTTTTTTTTTTTTGAGTTGGAGTCTCACTCTGTTGTCCAGGCTGGAGTGTTGTGGCACACTCATGGCCTCCCCAGCATCGACCTGCTGGGCTCCGCCTATCCTTCCACCTCAGCCTTCCAAGTAGCCGGAACTACAGGCACGCACTACCATGCCCAGCTAATTTTTGATTTATTGTAGAGATGAGGTCTTGCCAAGTTGCCCAGGCTGGTCTCCAACCCATGGGCTCAGGCAACCACTTGCCTTGGCCTCCCAAAGTGCTGGAATTACAGACTGAGCCTGGCTGGAGTAAACATCTTAAAGTGTTGTTTTGTTCATATAAAAAGGTTAGTTTTCAAAATCCTATGAAAAAGAACTAGAGAATGTATTCTTCTCTCTGGTAGACACATAGTGAGTTTTCTGGGTATTACTGTGTATTTTGTGGGTTCGAGACTGTGAGTGACATGTTGATTTAAAAGCCAATTTTCTAAGATTCTTATTGCACTAGAAAAATGCATCACACCTATCTTCCTTCTTTCTGATCCCAAAGCACATAGACTCAGAATTGTATGGATAGTCTTGCTTTATTTCATGTTTAACCACTGGAGATGTTTACTAATATAAATCAAGTCAGTCTTAGCCACTTAAGCACATATTTTGCATGACTGTTTGCACAAAATAGTATTAATTTAATGAGCAAAAACACAGAATTGTGTACTAAATTAAATAACTAATCTAGGAAACTGGTCACTCCTCCTTCTCTTATTCTCATGCTGTCACATTCCTGGTTATATAAACTAATCACCTTCATCAAAATAGCCACAGATAATAGCAATCAAGTATTAGCTGCCTGCTATATGCCAAAACCAATAGTCGGCACTTGACATAGGTTATCAGTAGTCCTCAAAACAACTCTGCAAAAGTAGAATGTGACCTAATGCCTGTGGTGTGGAAATGGAGGATCTGGCCACAGAGGTTAATTGCTTTGCCCAAAGCCACATGGCTGCTAAGTAGCAGAATGAAGATTTGAACTCGGGTCTGTATAACTCCAGAGGGTTGCTCCTTCTACCAAATGTTATTGCCTCACGTGAGAGGGGTAAGCAGAGCTATGTAGATTATGACAGAAATAACCCCTTCGGGGTAGCAGTGGCGTCAAGTGGCCAGCTACAATATTCTAGGCAAGTGAGCACATGCTTTTACAGAATATGTTTCTTTTACAACCTGTAATAATATGGTGGTCAGACATGAGGGGTTGTTCCTCGATTTAAGGTAGAGCTGGCCAAGTGGAAAGGAAGTCAAGCAATGCTTTTGAAACTTCCTCCCCCCATGTGTGTAGAATTTGATACACGATAACCTCTTATGTGCTGCATTCAATTCCAGCTTATCTATTAGAGTAAACTTCTGGATTTTAGGGTTTTATTCTAGAGTAGAACATGTTTTCTGGGTCGGAGTCACGATGACTGGGTTTCATTTGTACCTTATTTTACAGATGATAAGAACGTAAATTGAACAAGCTCATGGAAAATGTAAAGGCATTTATAGGTGAGTGAAAAAAATTATTGTAAAAGAAAAAAACTATTGTAAATAGCAATATTATAATACTTTTACTGTTATACTTTTAAATATTTTATTTCCATCATACTGACATTGACTTTTAAAGAATAGAAAAATAAAAAAAAAGAAATTTAGAAATTAAATGAAAGGATTAGAATATGAATTTGAATATTAGAACAAAAGACAGAGAAATGGAATATAGGAGAGAAGAGATAAGGAAATCAATCCTATACTCCAACATCTGAATAATAGAACAGTTC
>CAUYQG010210321.1:0-10496 GCA_963574415.1 Tarsius wallacei
CGCGCTACCACACCCGGCTAATTTTTTGATTTATTGTAGACATGAGGTCTCACCAAGTTGCCCAGGCGGGTCTCGAACCCGCGGGCTCAGGCAATCCACTCACCTCTGCCTCCCAAGGCACGGGATTACAGGCTGAGCCACCGAGCCCGGCTGTTCTCAATTATTTAAATCACATTTTATACTCTCTGCTTCTTGACGTGTTCTTGTTTTATCAACGGGTAAAACTTCAGAGAGTGATCACAGGAGATAATATACATCAGAGCGTTCATGGGACATAAAGTTTGGTTCACAATTAGGTTATTGGTATCATCAGATTTATTTTACAATCTCTACTTTGTGGAATTTCTTATTGGCCAAAAATATTTTATTTGAAGCATCTTTTCAGTTATTTAGCTTCATTTTTTCTCAGGCATCCTATAGTGTGAAGGTTTCTATAGCCACATTTGTGGATTTGAATCCGGCTCTGACTCTTACCAACTTACAAACTTGGCTAATCCCTGTAACTCAGCTTTCTCATACATAAAATGGGGATCATGATAGTATCTACCTAAGCTAGAGCTTTGGGGAAGATTAAATTAATTAGTATATGTAAAACACAACACAGAGCATTGGTCATGTTCAATTATGTTCATTATTACTATTATTCTCAATAGCTCTGATAATTCCTAATTACACCAAAAGCTAATCATACCTCATACTCTTTTGACTGTCTTTGAAAAATTATTTCATGTGCAAAATGTGGTCTCTAGCTTTCTGAAACCCCCACAAATAGTCCAAGAAAAAAATTAAGGTTAGGCAAACTGAAAACTATGAATTTTTTTTCTTTATGCTTCATAAATAAAATCAACATGGTCATGCAATAGCAGGCTATCAATTCCATTTAGCATCTTTCTTTGCCTATATTTATATGACTAACTCTATGTAACTACTTATATAAATCATTCTATAAGTATACGGGAACACAATAAATATTGGGGACAACCAGAATTTAAGAAGGTGAAACTCTAACCTTGAGGGTTGACCTCAAGAAGAACATCGTGGAGCCCAAGAATCTATTCTCTATACCACCATGAGAAACAGGATGCTGAATGACAATGGGTTTAATCCAGATGGACAATCCTTGTGTTCTTATCCCACCTATGATTATGTCTTATTAGGAAAGATAGCTTAATTGCTGCCGTCTTTCATAAATCATCCTAATACTTAACCTTGTCAGCAATTTGTCCCCTCCTTCTATTATCACTTACATAATTACCACCTCCTTCAAAGTGTCTTTTGTCTTTTTCTTGAAACTCAAGGATGAGAAACCTATTTCCAATAAAAACTATTTATCTCCATTTCATTGTTCAGCTCTATTAATGAACTTCATATTTAGTGCCCTCCACTTGATGTCTAATATCAGTCTTCTTCCACTTTTTCTTACGTTTACATGTGAGGAAAAAACTTAAAGGGAAAACCTTATATGTCCAATTCCTTCTTGCTCTTTAAATCTGAGTTTATTTGTTTATAACTTAATCAGCATGAAAATCAGCTGCAGAGCCTGCTAATGTGAGTTCCTGGTCCTACAGGTAGCCTGGGAATCTGCAGACTTTATTTCAGCACCGCATGTGAATCTGATGTAAGTGGTCCATGACCACACAATTGAAGTAAGTAGGTAAACAGCCTCATCTGTCATATACTCACTGTTATTATTTTGGATTTTTAAGACCCAGCTTTAACCTCTCCTCGGAACTCCATATTCAACTATCTCAACTCAGCTCCAACACAGCACATTCAGTTCTGAACTCACCCCTCTCTCCTCAGACTACTTCCTCTGTGCTTTTTATCTCAGCTGGTGTCATGACTGTTGATCCCACCACTGGAGCTGAAAACCTAGAACTCTTCCTGCATGCCTCTATCTCCCTCTCTTCCAACACCCAGTCAACTACCTAGTGCCGTTGATTTTAGCTCCTGAATTTTCCTTGAATCAGTCCTCTTCTCTGCATCTCCATGAAGATGGCATCACTCCAGGTCCACTCCTCTTTTTTGGATTTATTGCAATCTCACCTAATTTATTACAACAGGCAGCTAGCAACTCTCAAGCTTTCCAAATAAATTTTTCTACTGATGCCTCAGTGACCTTCCTTATAATGCAGATTTAATCATGTAACCTGCCCTGTTTGAAGGTAAAGTCTAAAGTCTGAAAGATGATACTAAAGCCCTTAGGGGTCTGGTTACTTCCAACCTCTTTCACCTAATTTAGGAGCCAATCCTTTCCAAAGACCCGCTGTTAAATAATCCCCTTTGAAATTCATTCTGCAGCCACATGGATTAATCTGAGTCACTACACATTCAACTTGTTATATACCCCCTTCTACTTGTACTTTCTTATGCCAAAAAATCCCTGCCAATTGAGTAGACCAGAGAACTCCTCCTCACATTTCAAAACTTTGCCCAATCATCTCTTCTGTAAAAATTTTGATAAGAGAAGTAAAAGATTTAAAATAAGATTGGCTTTCTTAAAAGGGAAAGGGCAGAGTGAAAGAGTTAGGGTGAGAACTTATGAAGAAGGGAAAAAGAAAAAAAAAAGGAGAGAAATTAATTGCTCTTTCTGGGATGCTAAAGAAAAATGTTGAGTAGATGACCTTTATATTTTAGTCAAACATAGATTTGGATACACAAAAATATTTCCTAAGCAGTGTTGTAACTAAATCCATAAAAAGTATGGACTTCCACTTATAGCCATCATGAATAATTGGTGGCAGACTTATCCTTCTCTGTAATCAACCAGAAAACTTGATAAAATATGTGAAACAACTATTTTCAGATATTGGACAACAGGCAACAGAGGACTTTAGTACTCAATAGAAAGAATTGTCCTGGTTCTCTGCCTGGAGGAACTTTCTGGATGCTGGGAAAGGAAAAAAAAATCCAAACAGAGCACAGTGGTCATAATGAGCAGAAGAGACAGACATCAAAGTTTGGGGAAGTAGCTGGAATTTGTGGAAAGAAATATCAGAAAAGAGCTAGCAGAGAGAGAGCTCCAGAAGTCATCATAAGGCTCTCCTTGACTCTATTGATGAATACTAAGTTTCCTATGTGGAAGGTAAAATTCCACAAGACTGGACAACAGTGAGCAAATATGGAAGCTGAACAATTTCCAGAGCACACAAAGGGCATGGAAACATTTGTGTTCTGAACAGCCATAGAGGAGACACGTTGTTGAACACCACAAGCATGCAGTAAAGGGGATACACAGACACAGGCAAACTAATCCTAGACTAAGGATTATTAAAGACTATTCTGAAGCTATCTTAGCAAAGTTTTTTAAAAAGGACTTTTAAAAAAGTAACAAGTAACTTAACTACCTGCCATTACAAAGAGCAACAAACTCCAGAAAGAAGGCAACAAACTCCAGATCCCCAATAATGTAAAAATACTAGACAAAAAAGGGAGGCAAATTTGAGTCAAATCAGGAGAATATCAATCAATAAAAATAGATTCAGAATGACAGAACTAATGAATTAGACAAGAAGTTAATGTAGCTCTGATAAATATGTTCAGCTACTTAAAAGATGTAAAAGAAAAATAAAAGATAATAAGATAAACTTCTACAGATGAAAAATACAATATCTGCAATGAGAAATTTACTGGATAGTATAAGTAGAAAATTAGGCACATCAGATAAAAGTACCAGTGAACTTAAAGACAAAAATAGGACTCCAAAATTAAGCACAAAAAGAAAAGTTGATAAATGAATAAAATCTTAGTGGCCCATGAGAAGCATGAATGAAGCTAAGAAAAAGAAAAGGTAGAAAGGAAGCAATATTTGAAGAAATATCGAAAATTTTCAAATTATATGACAATTATAAGCTCAGATATTCAGGCAATCCCCTTGGGTCCCCTCCCACTGTGAGAGCTTTACTGTCCTCTCAATAAATCCTGCTTTCTCAAAATAAATAATAAATAAATAAATAAAATAAACTCAGACATTCAAGAAATTCAAAAAAACCCAAGCAGGATAAGCACAAAGAAAATGATACCAAAACACCAATCAATTTGCTGAAACCCAGTGAAAAAGAGAAATTTTTAATATTTTTCAGAGAAATAATGCAAATTACACTTAGAAGATAATAACGACCACAAAATTATCATGTAAGCACTATATAAGTCAAAGAAAATACCCAACAGACTAATATTTTCTTAAAGTGCTGAAATAAAAGCATACCCTGAAGTTAGAATTTTATATACAGTAAAAATATTCTTCAAAAATAGACTTTGTTTTGAAAAACAAGAACTGAGAATTTGTCGCCAGCAAGTTTCAAGGTAGAAACTTGAAACTACACAAAAGAATAAGGAGAGCTAGAAGTAGGAAATATATGAATAAATATAAATGCATTTTTCTCATTTTTAAGTTTTTTTAAAAGAAAATTTACTATTTAATAATAATACTTTGTAAATAATAATAATAATTTGTCTATTTAAACATGTATAGAAATAAAGTTTATGACAACAAGCACAAAGCATGGAAGAGGGGAACCAGGAATATACTGAAATACACCAAAAATATACTGGTGTAAGTTTTTTTCATGAGGTAAAGTGATAGGATACATTTGAAAATAGAGTATGATTTTAAAAAGACATATGGAAAACCTTAAAGTAAAACCAGAAAAGTATAATGTAAACCAATGAGATGACTAAATGGAATACTAAAAATACTTGATTAGTCAAAAAGAAAGCAGAAAAAAGAAAAATTGGACAAATACAGAATTTCAGTATATGCTTATTAATAATTACATTAAATATGAATGATTTAAGCATCCCAGTTAAGTGGCAGATTGTCATATTGAATAAAAAAGGAAGACCCAAGTATATGCTGTCTAGAAATCCATTTAAAATCTAATTGCATAGATGAATAAAAGTATATGAATGGAAAAGGTATGTAATGTGAACACTAAGTGCTATAGACTGAATATTTGTCTCCTCCCAAGATTCTCATATTACAATCTTAATCCTTAAATTTATTGTATTAGGAAGTGGACATTTGGGAGGTGATTAGGTCATGAAGTTGGAGCCCTCATGAATGGAATTAGTGTCCTTATAAAAATGGTCCTCAAAACCTCCCTTGTTCCCTCCCTTCTGCCATGTGAACTTACAGTGGGAAAAGGGCCATCAATGAGGAAGTGAGCCCTCACCAAATTGCAATCTGCCAGTGCCATGATCTTGGGCTTCCCAGCCTCCAGGACTGTGATAAATAAATTTCTATTGTTTTTAAGCCACCATGCCTATGGTATTTTGTTGTAACAGCTTGAATGAACTAAAACAGTAATGAGGAGAAAGCTGGAGTTCTTTGAAAAATCTCCAAACTGCTTTCCAGAGGTGCTGAACTAGTTTACATTTCCACCAATAGTGAATGAGCATTCCCTTTTCTCCACAAACCCGCCAACATCTCTTGCTTTTTTACTTAATAGCCATTCTGACTGGTGTGAAATGGTATTTCATCATGGCTTTTATTTATATTTCTCTGATGATTAATGATGTTGAGCATCTTTTCACATATTTGCTGCCTGCTTGTATGTCATCTTTTGAAAAGTGTCTATTCATGTCCTTTGCCTACTTTTTTTTTTAAGTTTTAAAACAAAGTTTATTAGAAAAAAAAAGAGGAAGAAAGGGCAGACATGCCAGAGCTGGCATCCCTTTGCCCACTTTTTAATGGGGTTGTTTGTTTTTTTTCCTGTCAATTTGCTTAAGATCCTTATAGATTCTGAGTATTAGCCCTCTGTTGGATGCACAGTTGCAAAAATTTTCTCCCATTCTACATTTCTCCCATTCTATTTACTCTGCTGATAGTTTCTTTTGCTGTGCAGAAGTCTTTTCACTTAATTAGGTACCACTTGTCAATTTTTGGTTTTGTTACATTTTCTTTTGAGGACATGATCATAAATTCATTGCCTAGGCCGATGTTCAGAAGACTGTTTCCTAAGGTTTTCTTCTAGGATTTGTATAGTTTGAAGTCTTACGTTTAAGTCTTTAATACATACTGAGTTAATTTTTCCATATGGTAAGAGGAAGGGGTCAAGCTTCATTCTGCATATGGTTAGCAAATTTTCCCAGCACCACTTGTTGAATAGGATATCCTTTCCTCATTGTTTATTTTTATCGACTTTGTCAAAAATCATATGGTTGTAGGTGAGTGGCTTGATTTATGGGTTCTCTATTTTCTTCCATTGGTCTATGTGTCTATTTTTGTACCAGTACCATGCTGTTCTGGTTAGTATGCCTCTGGTTTTGTTCTTTTTGCTTAGTATTGCTTTGACCGGTTGGGTGCTTTTTCGCTTCCATGTGAATTTAAAAATCTTTTTTTTTTTCCAGTTCTGTGAAAAATGACACTGGTAGTTGGATAGGAATTGCATTGAATCTGTAGAATGCTTTGGGCAATATGGACATTTTAATGGTATTGATTATTCCAATCCATGAGCATGAAATGCTTTTCTACTTGTTCATGTCATCTTTAATTTTTGTTAGCAATGTTTTGTAATCCTCATTGTAGAGATCTTTCACCTCCTTGGTTAGATGGATTCCCAAGTATTTTATTTTTTGTGGCTATATTAAAACTCTCCACAAGAAAAACTTAACACCCAAAATGATTTTACCAGTAAATTTTATCATAAATGTAAAGAGGAAATTATACCAATCCTACAGACATCCTTTCAAAAATAGAGAAGGAAGGAAAACTTCCCAGTTCATTTTGTAAGACAAGTCTTCCTCTACCATCCAAATCAGAGAAACTGTTATAAGAAAACAGCAAACCAATAGTTCTCATGAATGTAGACTCAAAAATCTTTAACAAAATATTAGTGAAACAAATCCATCAAGTTATAAAAAGAATAATACATCTTGATATTATCCTTGGAATAAAAGGGTAGTTTAACATTAGAAAACCAATCAACATAAATTTAACCATATTAACAGAATAAAGGTTAAAGAATCATATGATCACCTCAATAGATTCAGAAAAGGCCTTTAACAAAATTAATCACTCATTTATGACAAAAAAAACTCATAAATTAAAAATAGAAACTTCTTAAATCTGATAAATGGTGTATATGAAGAATATGCAGTGAATGTGCTTAATGATGAGACATTGAATGCTCTTTCCTCTATGATCAGGAAAAGGCAGGTATATACATTTATGCTACTTCTATGCAACATTGTCCTGGAAGTCCTAGGCAGTTTGATAGGAAATAAAAGGCAAAAAGAATGGAAAGAAAGAAGTAAAGCCCATCTTTATTGACAAATGACATGATTATGAATACAGAAAATTCTTATAAATTACAAGAAATCAGCTTGAAGCAAATTTAGCAAAGCTCAGCGCGAAAAGTTAATATAACAATAATTATCTTTCTATATAATCATAACAAATAATTTGAAATTGGCATTTTAAATGTTAATTTTTATAGAAGTTAACAAAACATGAAATAAATACCGAAAAAGTTAATAAAACATGTGGAAAGCATACTCTGAAAACTACATAATATTGCTGAGAAAAAATGAAAGGAGACCTTTGAAAAAGGAGAGATACACCATATTCATGGATTTGAAGACTCAATATTGGTAAGATGTTATTTCTGCTCAAAATTCCAGGCAGTTTTGTTTTTAGAAATTTTCAGACTGATTATAAAATATATATAGAAATAAAAGTATCTTGAATTGCCAAAACAATATGGAAAGAAAAAGGCAGCGTTGTAGAACTTACATTAGCTGACTTCTATAGTATAAAGCTACAATAAGCCAGGCATGGTGGCTCATGCCTATAATCCCAGCATTTTGGGAGGCAGAGGTGAGAGGATTGCCTGAGCCCAGGAGTTTGAGACCAGCCTGGACAACTCTACAAAGAAACAAACAAACAAAAAAATCAGCTGGGCATGGTGGTGCACTCCTGTAGTTGCAACTACTTGGAAGGCTGAGGTGGAAGGATCACTGAGCCCAGCAGGTCAAGGTTATGGTAACCATGACTGCGCCACTGCACTTCAGCCTGGGTGACAGAGTGAGACAGCAACTCATATTTATGTTTTTTAAAGGCCACAGTAATAAAGACAGTGGCATTGACATGAGGAATAACATCTAGATCAATGGAACAGGTAGAGTCCAGAAAGAGAACCAGTCATAGATCATCAACTGGTTTTTGGCAAAGATATCAAAGCTTTTCAAAGATTTTCTTTTCAACAAATGGTACTGTATATTCATTTGGGGGGGAGGAAATGAACTTTGTATCTTACTTTATACTATTTTCAAATGTGAACCCAATCATAGAATTCTAGACTTAAATGGAAAAGCTAATACATAAAAATCATCTAAAAAGAAACTCAAGAAAACAATTTTGTGATTTGGAGAAAGGCATAGATTTCTTAGAAGACAGAATGTACAAATCATAAAGGGAGAAAATTATAATTTGGACTAACTACATCAAAAATTAAAACTTATGCTCTTCAAAAGAGAGTGTCAAGAAAATGAAAATGTGGGCTACAGACTGGAAAAAAATCTGCAAATCAGGCAAATGACAAAGGCCAGGTGTCCAGAATATATCAAGAAATTCTACAAGTTAATACTAAAAATATAACCCAATTATTAAAAATAGGCAAAGATTTGATCAGACATTTCACAAAAGAATATGTATAAATGGCCAAGAAATACAGAAAATGATGTTCAACGTCATCAAATAAATTAAAATAGTTATGAGATATCATAGTTGCACACCTAGATAGGATGACTACAATTAAAAACACTGGCAATACCCAATTTTGATGAGGATGCAAAGCAATTGAAACTCCCGTGCACTTCTTGAGGAAGTGTAAAATTGAACAACCTCTTTTAAAAACACTTCGACAATTTCTGATAAAGCTAAATGCATACCACACAACTTAATAAATCTACTTTTAAATGTTTACACAATACAAACAAGAACATGTTTCTACACAAAGGCTTGTATACATATGTTCATAACATTGTTAGTAATAGTCAAAAAAGGGGAAAAACTCAGTGTCCATCAGCAGGTGAATGGATAAACAAATTGTAGTAAATTTGCTCAATAGACTACTATTAAATAATAAAAAGGGGCCAACATATGTAAAAACTTTATTAAATCTCATGCATAGATTAACAGAAATAGAGAATGCATACTGTACAATCCCATTTTTACATCATAGAATAATTAGCTCTAAGCTGGGATGGTTAAACACGTGATTGTCTGGACACAGAGATACTGACCACAAATAAGCATGGAGAAATTTTGGATGACGGCTATGTCCTATATATTGATTATATTGATTAAATGGGCTCATACTTCTGTCAAAATTCATCAAACAATACTCTTAAGATAGGTGCATCTTATTATATATAATATATTATTAGATGATGGCTATAAATTGGTATAGAGGCTCTTGAGGAGAGATGATCAAGGAGTGGTGAAGGAATATAGAGATCTTCTGAGCAAGATGCCAGTGAAGAATTCCCATGGTGAGATGGCTGAAAGATTTTTAAAGATAGGACTGTTCTGAGTCATTTAAATGTAAAAGCCATATTTACATATCTTCATTAAATACAGTTGTACCTACACTTGCTTTGTGTGATAAAGTAGCCACATGAGCTTTTTTACAGCCAGTGCCAATTTTGACTGGTGGTGGTTCACTTCTATTCTTTAGTGTCCATTTCTATAATGTTATTTTTTAATATAACTCCAGCTCGAGTGAGAGCTTTTTGTAGAAATAGAATGAGTTTTATATCTGGGTCAAAATGGAGCAGAGGAAAGATAAGCTATAAAATGTGAGACACGTGGTCTTATGGGTCTGACATCTGTCAGGTTCTCAGAGTCAGAAGGAACTGTGAGCCTATAAGACTCTGAAAATTATGTGGTTTTTGTTTTTACATCTGTTGATGTATTTAATTACATTTATGGTTTTATGAATGTTGAACCTGCCTTGCGTCCCGGGAATGAAGCCTACTTGGTCATGGTGGATGACTTTTGAGAAGTGTTGTTGGATCCGGTTTGCTAGGATCTTGTTGAGAATGTTTGCATCTATGTTCATCAAGGATATTGGCCTGTAGTTCTCTTTCTTTGTTGGGTCTTTACCTGGTTTGAGTATCAATGTGATGTTAGCTTCGTAGAATGTTTTGGGGAGGGTTCCATCTTTCTCAATTGCCTGGAATTCCTTCAGTAGGATTGGTATGAGCTCCTCCTTAAATGTCTTGTAGAATTCTCCTTTAAAGCCATCTGGTCCAGGGCTTTTTTTGTAGGTAGTTTCCTTATTAAGTAGTGAATTTCCTAGTTTGTTATTGGTCTATTTAGGGTCTCAATTTCTTCTTGCTTCAACCTGGGCAGGTTGTGTGATGACAGAAAGTCCTCCATTTCCTTAAGGTTTTCAAGTTTGTTTCCATACAGGTGTACATAGTAGTCTCTAATGATCTTTTGTATTTCTTCAGGGTCAGATGTGACTTCGTCTTTTGTGTTTCTGATTGTG
>CAUYQG010210325.1:0-12623 GCA_963574415.1 Tarsius wallacei
AGGGAACACTTCTACACTGTTGGTGGGAGTGCAAACTAGTTTAACCTCTATGGAAAGCAGTGCAGTGATTCCTAAAAGCTCTAAACACCAACCTCTCGTATGACCCCACAATCCCCCTACTGGGAATATATCCTGAAGAACACAAATCACTCTATAAAAAAGATACCTGCATACGTATGTTTATAGCAGTATTGTTCACAATAGGAAGAACCTGGAACCAACCATGCTGTCCATCAAAAGAGGACTGGATTTAAAAAATGTGGTACATATACACAATGGAATACTACTCAGCCATAAAAAAGAATGAAATCATGAATTTCGCAGCAACCTGGATGGAACTAGAGTCCATAATACTGACTGACCTCTCACAGAAACAAAAAACTAAGTATCACATGTTCTCGCTCATATAGTAGACCTTGATCATCCAACGTATTACCACAAGAAAATGACTGACAGTGGTGGGAAACTATGGGGGGGGGGGAGGGTGAGGGCGATGGGATTAATGGTGGTAAATATCTGTTTGGGGATGGGGAGACACCTCTTATCAACAAGGGTGCCTGAACGAAGCATTTTTGTATACCTAACCCCTAACTGTACCCCACAATACCATAATAAAAAAAAAAAGGAAAACCAACATAAAGAAATTTTAAAAAGATACAGGACATGAATGAAAAATTCTCTGAAGAGATAGACACCTTTTTAAAAAAAAGCTGAAATACTGGAAATGAAAGACTCATTCAGGGAAGTAGAAAATGCAGTGGAAAGTTTTAACAGTAGACTAGAACAAGCAGAAGAAAGGATCTCAGGTGTTCCTGAGGAAGAAGAGAAAGCAACAGGTTGAGAAAACCTATTTGAGAGAAGAATAGAGGAAAACCTTCCTGGCCTTGTCAGAGATCTAAACATTCAGATACAAAAAAAATCCAAAGAACCCCCAGAAGATTCATTGCAAAAAGGTCATCCCCAAGGCATAAAAACATCCAGTTATGCAAAGTTAATGTGAAGGAAATAATATTAACAGCAGTGAGACAAAACAGTCAAATAACTTACAAAGGGAAACCTATCAGACTAACAGCAGACTTCTCAGAAGAAATCCTAGGAGCCAGAAGGGATTGGAGCACCATCTTCAAGCTCCTCAAATATAATAACAGTCAGCCAATGATTTTGTAGCCTACAAAACTAAGTTTCATAAATGAAGGAGAAATGAAGTCCTTTGCAGTCAAGGAAAAGCTGAGGGAATTTGCCACCACTAGACTGGCTCTACAAGAAATACCCAAAGGAGTTCTGAATACTAAAACAAAAGGTCAAAACATACCAGTAGAAAAAATGCTGAAAATCATAAAGTTCTCAGGCTTATGGAATACTAACACAATAGAGAAAATAAATAAATAAATAATAAAGTAACTGGATAACAACCAGTATGATGAATAGAATAATACCTTACATATCATTAACTCTAAACATAAATGGTCTCAATGCCCCACTAAAAAGTTATACACTGGCGGAATGGATTTTTTAAAAACTCCAAATATCTGCTGCCTGGAAGAGAGCCATTTAATTCATAAAGACTCCTATAGGCTCAAGGCAAAGGGATGGGGAAAATATTCCGCACAAATGGAAACCAAAAATTAGCAAGAGTAGCCATTCTCATATCAGATAAAACAGACTTTAAATTAACAACTATAAAAAAGGACAAAGATGGTTATTCTATAATGATAAAGGGGTCAACCCAATGAGAAGGCATAGAAATTTTAAATATATATATGCCTAATATCAGAACCTTCAGTTTTAGAAAACCAATTCTGCTAGACCTAAAAAAAATATATAGATAGCAATACAATAATAGTGGGAGACTTCAACACTCCACTGACAGCAAAAGAGAGATCATCAAGGCAGAAAGTCAACAAAGAAACATTGGAGTTAAACTGGACTCTAGAACAAATGGAACTAATAGACATCTACAGAACATTCCATCCCAAACTACAGAATATACATTTTTCTCTTCAGCAAATGGAACCTTTTTTGTGATAGACCATATGATAAGCCACAAATCAAGTCTCAACAAATTCCAAAAAACCAAAATTATATGAAGCACCTTCTCAGATCACAGTGGAAAAAAAATCTAGAAATTAACTCCAAGAAGAACTCTCAAAGATTTTTTAAAATCATGGAAGTTAAATAACCTGCTCCTGAATGATCCTTGGGTAAGCAATGAAATCAAGATGCAATTTTAAAAATTCCTTGAAATGAATGAAAACAATGAAACAAATTATCAAAAGTCTGGGACACAGCCAAAGTGGCAGTGAGAGGAAAATTTATAGCACTTAAGGCTGACATTAAAAAGACTGAAATATCACACATCAACAACCTAACATCACACCTCAAGGAACCAGAAAAACATGGACAAACCAAACTCAAAGCTAGCAGAAGTAAAGGCATAATGAAGATCAGAGTAGAACTAAATGAAATTGAAATTGAAAAAATACAAAGGATCAATGAAACCAAAAGTTGATTCTTTGAAAAGATAAACAAAATTGATAGACCATTAGCTGGAAAACCAATTCTGACCTAAAAAAAATATATAGATAGCAATAAAATTAGAATTAAAACACAAAGAGAGAAGACTCAAATTAGCTCAATCAGAAATGAAAAGGAAGACATTACAACTGATATCATGGAAATTCAAATGGTCATCCAAGAGGATTATGAACGCCTCTATACAAACTGGACAATCCAAAGAAGTGGATAAATTCTTGGAAACATACAGCCCCCCAACCTTGAATCAGGAAGAACTAGAAACCCTGAGCAGAGCAATAATAAGTAGTGAGATTGAAACAGTGATTAGAAGTCTCCTAACAATAACAACAACAACAACAACAACAAAAGTTCAGGACCTTATGGATTCACAGCTAAATTCTACCAGACCTCCGAAGAACTGGTACTAATTTTGCTGAAGCTATTCCACAAGATTGGAGAGGAGGGAATCCTTACTAACTCATTCTATGAGGCCAGTATCACTCTGATACCAAAGCCAGGAAAAGATACAACCACAACATAAAAAGAAAACTAAAGACCAACATCCCTTATGAACATAGATGCAAAAATCCTCAACAAAATATTAGAAAATCAAATTCAATACCACATAAAAAAAATTATACCACGACCAAGTAGGTTTTATCCTAAGGATGCAGCATACATAAGTCAATAAGTCAATACATACATAAGTCAATAAATGTGCTCCACTACATAAACAGAATTAAAAACAAAAACCATATGATCATTTCAATAGATGCAGAAAATACATTTGATAAAATCCAGCATCTGTTTGTGATTAAAAACCCTCACCAAAATAGGCATAGAGGAAACATTTCTTAAAATACTGAAAGCAATATAGTACAAACACATAGCCAATGTCATTCTGAACAAAGATAAGTTGAATTTGGTTTGCTAATATTTTGTTGAGGATTTTTGCATCTGTGTTCATCAGAGATATTGGTGTGTAGTTTTCTTTTTTTGTTATTTCTTCTCCTGGCTTTGGTATCAGGGAGATGGCTTCGTAGAATGAATTAGGGAGAATTCCATTCTCTTCTATCCTGTGGAATAGCTCAGTAAAATTGGTACTAGTTCTTTGAAAGTTTGGCAGAATTTGACTATGAAGCATCAGATTCTGTACTATTTTTGTTGGGAGACTTTTGATTACTATGTCAGTCTTGCTACTCATTATTGGTCTGTTCAGGGTTTATATTTCTTCCTGATTCAAGATTGGGGGGTTGTAGTTCCAAGAATTTGTCCTTTTTTGTCTAGATTGTCTCGTTTGAGTAGAAGTGTTCATAATAATCTTGGATAATCTTTTGTATTTTCATCATATCAGTTGTAATGTCTTCATTATCATTTCTGGTTGAGCGAATTTACATTTTCCATTTCTTAATCTAGCTACTGTTCTATCAATTTTGTTTATCTTTTTAAAGAATCAATATTTCTTATTGGTTATGTTTTATTGTTTTTCTTATTTCAATTTCATTTAGCTCTTCTCTCAATCTTCATTATTTCTTATGCTAATTTTGGGTTGCCTTTGTTCATGGGTTTTTTCTAGTTACTTGAGGTGTGACATTAGGTTGTCAATATGTGGTCTTTCAGTCTTATTAATGTAGGTTTTAATTGCTCTAAATTTTCCTCTGAGGCACAGTTTAGCTTAGGTTATCTGTGCCTCAGAGGTTTAATAACTTGTTTTGTTGTCATTAGTTTTGAGGAATTTTTACATTTTCAATTGATTTCATTGTTGACCCAAGGATCATTCAGGACCAGATTGTTTAACTTGCTTGTTTTTGTTTGGTTTCATGAGTTCTTCCTGGAGTTAATTTTTTGTTTTATTCCACTGTGGTCTGAGAAGGTGCTTAATATAATTTGGATTTTTTTGAATGTGTTGAGACTTGATTTGTGGCCTATCATGTGGTGTATCGTGGAGAATGTTTCATGTGCTGAAGAGAAAAATATATGTTCTGTAGTTTTGGGTTGGAATATACCGTAGATGTGTGCTAGTTCCATTTGCTTTTGGGTCCAGTTTAACTTCAGTGTTTCTTTGTTGACTTTCTGCCTTAGTGATCTGTCTATTGCTGTCAGTGGAGTGTTGAAGTCTCCTGCTATTATTGTATTGCTGTCTGTCTTTAGGTCTAGTAGAATTTATTTTATAAAACTAGGGGTTCTGGTGTTAGGTGCACATATATTTATATTTATAGTTATTTTTTATTTGTTTTTAATTTTTCTTTTTTTTTTTGAGTTGGAGTCTCACACTGTTGCCCAGACTGGAGTGCAGTGGCCGCTTCCGGCCACCGCAGTCTCGACCTGCTGGGCTCTGGCGATCCTTCTGCCTCAGCCTTCCAAGTAGCTGGAACTACAGACACGCGCTACCACACCCGGCTAGTTTTTTGATTTATTGTAGAGATGAGGTCTCACCAAGGTGCCCAGGCTGATCTATAACCCATGGGCTCAGGCAGTCCTCTCATCTCGGTCTCCCAAAGTGCTGGGATTATAGGCGTGAGTCACCGTGTCTGGCCTAATTTTTATTTTAAAGATGGGTACAATTCAGGGTTAGTTGTACAAATGGTCATTGTACAGGTAAAGTTTGGGCTTCAGTTTGGTTCCCCACTTCACCTGGTTTGAGATCAGGTACTCTTATTGATGAAGTGTGCCCCACCTCCTTCCCCTGGCAGTTTTCCACCACTGCCAATCCCTTTCTTAATGCCTTATGGTAATTGTTCAGGGTCCGCTTATGAGTGAGAACATGTGGCACTCAGTTCTTTATTTCTGTGATAGATCACTGAGTATGATAGACTCTAAATTCATCCAAGTTGTTGCCAAGTTTCTAATTTCATCCCTCTTTATGGCTGTATAATATTCCATTGTGTATATGTACCACATTTTTTTAATCTAGTCTATTTTCAATGGGCAGCACTATTGTTTCCATGTTTTTGCTATTGTGACTAATGCTGCAATAAGCATGCGTGTGTAGGTATCTTTTTCTTAGAGTGATTTGAGTTTCTCTGGATATATTCCCTGAAGGGGAATTCCTGGGTCATATGGAAGGTTGATTTTTAGATCTTTTAGGATCCGCCACACTGTTTCCCACAGAGGTTGTACTAGTTTACACTCCCAGCATTTGTTGCTTTTTGAGTTATTGATGATGGCCATTCTTACTGGGGTTAGGTGGTATCTCATTGTGGTTCTGATGTGCATTTCTCTGATGATTAGTGAGGCTGAGCACTTTTTTACGTGTCTGTTGGCTGCCCATATGTCTTCTTTTGACAAGTGTCTATTCATGTCTTTTGCCCACTTTTTAATAGAGCTGTTTGTTTTTTTCCTTTTGGCACATTTGAGTTCCTTGTAGATCCTGGATGTTAGGTCTCTGTCAGATGTACAGTTGGCAAACATTTTTTCCCATTCTGTGGGCTGTCTCCTGAACAAAGAACTGAGTACCACAAGTTCTCTCTCAAAAGTGGACACTGAACATTTACCATAATACTATTAGAAAGGAATTGGCAGTAGCGGGACACTGCCAGGGTGGGGGGGTGGGAGTTGGGGGAAGGGCACAACATCAATAAGGGTACCTTATCTCAAACATGGCAAAGTGGGGACCAATGGGAGGCCCAAACTTCACCTCTATGATGACACTTGCATACCTCATCCTAATTTATACTCATCTAAAAAAATCCAATCACAGAAAACTAAAAAAAAAAAAAAATTTCTCACTGGCTGGGCATGGTGGCGTATGCCTGTACTCTCAGCTCTTTGAGAGACTGAAGCAGGAGGATAACTTGAGGTCAGGAATTCAAGACCTGGGCAACATAGCAAGACCCCATTTCCACAAAAATACAAATTAGCAGGACATGGTGGTATGTGCCTGTAGTCCCAGCTACTAGGGAGGTAGAGGTGGAAGGGTCACTTGAGCCCAGGAGTTCAAGGCTGCAAATATCTATGATCATGTCACTTCACTCAAGCCTGGGTGACAGAGAAAGACCCCATCTCTGAAAGAAAAAAAAAAAGTTTCTGATTCACTTAAGTACCAAGTAGAAAGTTACAGAATCTGTAGATGCAGGAAGTGATCCTACCCCTGAATTTGGATCTGTGTTTGATGAAAGTATGTCAGGTATCATGAGCTTGCTTAGAAAGAAAATGTTTTTTTGTTAGTAGAGTCCTTAAAAATCAAAACTGAAGAGTTCTGAAGAACTGGCTAGAGGCATGGATACTTCTATCACAAATACCTCGGATTTTCCATTGCTTCAAGGTGCCATGTTGAAGGTCTGTCACCTGAGGAGTGATTGTTGTCTCAGGTGACAGAAGCAGAAGAAAATCCATGTATGAGTGGACTCTTGCAGTTCGAACCTATGCTGTTCATGGGTCAACTGTATATCCTTTGTGCCTAGCATAGTGCCAGCTTAGAGGTGGTATAGTAAATAATAAATGTCTCAAAAATGAATGAATCTCTGAGAACACTACAATTGTTAAGAAATCGGGGCAGATTTTTTAAAAGAATTTTGGTTAGGGTTAGGGCTAGGGCTAGGGCTAGGGCTAGGTTTAAGCTTCTACTTATTGTTGGAAATTCACTGACCTTTTGATTAGGGGGCCTTAGCTTGCCTTTGGTCATTTCACAGACTTTTGTTGTTATCACTAATAAGTCTCCCTCTTCCTTACAATGAAAAAGGGCTCACTTGAGTCAACAGATCTCGCCCATTAGTGTCATCCTGGTCTTGGATGCAAAAAAACCAGTAGCCTAGCTAGCCCCAATCAAACAGCATCTAAATCAGTGACTCTAAACAAATGATGACTCCTTTCTGAGTCTCAGTGACTTCACCTATATACTGAGGGTGCTAGACTAAAAGACACAAAGTCATTTTAACTCTAATAATCCATTGTTTTTCTGTATAATTCATATGTTAAAGTCTTGGCGTTGGAGGAAAATTAAATAGTAAATATGTTATATTGAGCTCTTCCACCTGAGCAAACACTACGCCTACAAAGTGTACATTCCCAGTGGCAAGGCAAACAATAGGACCACCCTAGGAGTGTGAGAGAGGAGGTTAAAGACGTCATTGGGTGGGAGACTTCTTTTCTCCACAGCAAATAACACTACTGCTGCCAGATTAGAGGATCATTAAAACCAAAGTTAAAATGCACAGAGAGATGGTAAGGCATAAAATAGGCATTTACACGCAACTTTAGAATCTCATCAAGAAACTGAATTACCAAGGTGCAAGATATAATAATTACTTCTTTTGAGCACTAATCATTCTCACTGATATATTTTCTAATGTGGGATGAAATATGGTAAGAAAGCTGGGAAGTGTGGGTCAGGCTCGGTGACTCAGCCTGTAATCCCAGCAGTTTGAGAGACCAAGGCAAGTGGATTGCCTGAGCTCACGTGTTTGAGACCAGCCTGGGCAACTTGGTGAGACCTTGTCTCTACAAGAAAGAGAGAGAGAGAGAGAGAGAGAGAGAGAGAGAGAGAGAGAGAAAGCTGGGAAGTGTTAGGAAACAAGGTCTTGTACACATAAAAGTCAACTTGGTTGAGTATGAAATTCCTTTTGATGCTTCCCCATTTTTCTCTGACCATTAATACTACAAAGAGGTCAGAAGTCAGTCTGGTGTTTGTCCTTCCATAGATAACTTGTTTGGGTTTCAGGGGATGGTTATTTCCTGGATTTTTTGAATACTTGCAGTGGTTTTTTTGGTTTTTTTTTTTCTGGTCTTTTTATCTCGAGGATGTTGTCAATATGTGTTTAGGTGTGGGTGTTTTAAAATTGATTTTACCTGGAATTTGTGAGCCCATTCAATCTATGTGTTCTGGTCTTGTTCCAGCTTGGAAATATTTTTGTCAATAAAGCTATCACTTATTTCTATTGTTTTGGTTTCTTTGATAGCAATACTATACATCTCAAATTGGATTCCCATTCTCTTTATCTATCAGTACCTATCTCTTTTCTTAGTAACTATTTTCTATTATAATTTCTTTCTTTTTTTTTTTTTTTTTGCATTGGAGTCTCACTCCTTTGCCCAGGTTGGAGTGCAGTGGCACACATGCTCACAGTCATCCCAGCATCGACCTTCTGGGCTTCGCCTCAGCCTTCCGAGTAGCCGGAACCACAGACATGCCCTACCATGCCCGGCTATTTTTTAATTGTATTGTAGAGATAAAGTCTCACTAAGTTGCCCGGGCTGGTCTCAAACCCACAGGCTCAGGCAATCCACTTGCCTCGGCCTCCCAAAGTGCTGGGATTACAGGCTGTGCCACCGCGCCCGGCCAATTTTCTATTATCATTTCTAATAAAATATTTTTGTCTGTAATCCTAAAAGACTTCTCAAGGTTAGCCTCCAAATCAATTATTCCATTTTCTACAGTGTCAGTTTGTCTTATTTCCACCTCCATGAGAGATTTCCATTCATTGGCTGCATATTTTTGCCATCAATTTTAATTTCTTTTTATATCTCGTCTTCCTAACTTTTCATCTTTTTTCTGTGTGTGGTTTTCCTAATTCATAGACCGTGCGTGCTTGCAATCAAGATTTTTTTTTTTATATTTTCTGTTGTTTCCTGTAGTAATTCTGTTTCAGAGGTCTGCTCACTTACTCTCAACTGAGGGGGTATTTGGTGAACCAGTGATGCCCTGGGAGTAGTCACCATGCCCTTGATAGTTTATAAATATGCCAGCATGTAAATTTGTGTTTCCTTCTCATACACCCCAATCCCTTACACTGGAAGACTTGGCTTAGTTTCTAAAGTCTTGACTCTTTTAGCCCTAAAAAGGTACTAACAGCTTGTTCACCTTCCAGCAGCCTCTGAAGAAATTGCTTCCACACAAGCATTTGTTTGGGAATTCTGGGCCATCCCAGGAAGGGACCACAACTGTCCAAGAGTAGGAGGGGTTAGAGCCTGGTGCCTCTATGGGTTTGCGAACTCCATCTAACCCAGAAAGGGGGTGAATTCCCAGAGTCTCTGAGCCATGAGATTGAAGTTTGCAAGGTGGTAGAAATTGACATCCGACCCAAACACAGCATTCTGGAAAGGGTTTAGCTCTTGGGGCGTGTGAGCTTCACATAAGGCCTACCAAGTGGGCATCACCGAAGCTTGCATTGAGCAGCTGTTCCAGTGGGTGGCAGGTACCTGACCTCCACAGAGACTGGGCCGCAGAAGGAGAATGCTAAAGACAGTGACCACAGAGTCGAAGAACAAAGGGATTATTTCCAGTTTTCACGAGTTGCATGAGCCAGTGCATATTAAACTTCTTGCTGACCTCAGTAGTAGAGGGTTCAGATCCAGATTTTATTGTATTTAGAATAGCCAATAAATGTCACTGTTGTTGAACTGAGGTTTTGTGGAGCGAGTCATCCTGGTTACACATAAATAGTGTTCCAGGAAATGCTCAGAATAAAGCAACCAGACAGGCATCAGTATTCCCATTTTACAGATCAGAAGACAGAGGCGCAAGTTGGTAGGTGACTCTCCTAAGGTTGTCACCCAAGACAACCAGATGACCAAGCTCCTACCCACTATATTTTATTATCTCAAGGGTATGAGGGTTATGTGAGTTTTCATTTTCATCTTTTTGTCTATCTTTCTATGCATTTTAGCAGGAAATTAAGCTAGAAACTTCCTCATATATTTTATAATATGTTTCTTCTCATAAACTGTGTCTTGGGATTGTTCCTAAAAGCTGATGAACAAATGAATAATGCTGACTTACAAGAAGCAAGAGTGAGAAGGAGATTATGTATTTACTAACCTTAGGAGAGAGAAATTTCTAGATTTTAAAAACCAATGAGCAATACAAAAAAAAAAAAAAGAGGAGGAGGAAGAAAAAAGAACAAAGGTCAAAGTCAGGGAAGGAAGGATAAGTTTCTGCACTTTTCAGAGCAACGGGCCACAAGAGAAATAAGAGGAGACGAAGGACCCTGCACTTGGTGGGGGGGGAGGAGGGGACTTTGCATTTGAAGGTAACCAAGGAATTAACAGAAGGAAAATGGAATGGTGCCAAGTATCTTGGTTAAGACTGAATATATCGTTACAGCAATCTCTAAGGTTTAGATAGAAATAATGGCAAAGTTTGGCTTTGTATATTTTATAGTCCTGGCTATTTACCAAGTAAGACTCATAGTAATAGTTTTGGGGTTGTTGTTTTAGGTGAAGAATAATTTTGTAACACACTTGAGTAGCCTTTATAACAAACGTGCTATTGTCTCTGCATTTTATTATACAATAGGTGAAATAACCTCATTAGATGATGGCTCCCCCTCTCCCTCTCTGCCCTCTGAGATGCCTGTCTCCTCAGGCACAGAAGGAGGGCAAGGAACAGCAGAGGAATATTCTCCTAGTTTCAACTGCTCCATTTCTAACTCCAAAACAGCCCGTGGCTCTGTTTGGAGAAATCTTTAATATGCGTTTTTGAGAAGGAAGAATGCAGTCTTTAAGTCATAATTCTCTGGAGGATATCAAATGATCGTGAGGAAAACCATGAAGTCAGTTTGCTTCTGACTCTTAATTTCAAAGAAAAAGAGAAGTAATCGAAAATTAAAAGCTGGTGGAAAGCATGGTGGTGTATATTTAAGAATCACTGCACATAAATACTTTTTGTTTTCCCTCATTCCTCAAGTGAGTCATTGTTTTCTTAATATAAATATAAATCATCGCATGTTAAGTACGACCCAGGCAGTTTTGTAGATATCAAGATGGAACCAACTGAAACACCATTGTTAATACAAACCCTGAAGTACTTGCACTACTGAGTCATTTAACTCCAGAGGCATGCGACAGAAGCATCCCAGACCTAAGGTACAAAGCACGCAATAGCCAAGTGTTCAGTCACAGCCCTAAAAGCAGCTTGACATATATTTCTCCTCACACAAATGCCTCGCCACTTGTCCTGAAATGCTGGATGCAGTTTTGTTAAACATTGAATCATATGTATATAGAGTTACATCTTTAAATATAATTTATGATCACACTAGTCATGAACAGAGGATGAATTTGCAAAGAATGGAAATATATACTGGGCTCTGCCTAATGCTTTTTAAGTCTGTGGCAAGGTGGTATTCCCTAGTTTCTAGCCTATCTACTTTCTCCCTGACCAGCTAGCACTTAATATCATTTAAGTCAATAGTATGGGTTACGAAGTCCCCATTCATAACACGAATTGGCTGTGTACTTTTAGACTCAAAGCTAAAGCACAAGATAAGGTGAGTAGCTATTTTCACCCAGGCACAGAGTAAATGATTCATTAGTAAAAATTCTCAAATGGGTTTTTTGCAAGATGAAGTATACTTTGCCCAAAGTCCATAAACCACGACCTTATTAGGATTATTTAACTTAGTTCTCTGCAGTAACAAGAATAAAAAAATCAATACGAATCTTTCTAAAAACAATTTGGCAATACGAATCCAGTCTGAAGAATGTCTATTCTCTGTGGGAAAAGGGGCTATAAGAAATAATCAGGAATGCAGACAAAGATTTATATATTAAGATATTTATCAAAGTATATTTACAACAGAGAAAATTTGGGGAAAGAAATCTAAGTGTCCCACAGTAAGAAAATAGTTAAATGAAATATAGTCTCTTTTTATGAAAGAATATTATGCAGCCATTAAAAAGCATATGCCGGAAAATTGACATACTAATACACTCTCAATGAGAAACAGTCCTAAAAAAATTAAGACACATATGTATACTATGATTCTGATAATATAATCTTTATATACAGAATAAACACTAAGAAAAGTCAGTGAAATATACTGGTATATAAATATCAGTATATACCAGTTATCCCTGGGTGGTGCTGATTCTGTTTTCTTGTTTATATTTTTCTGTATTTTCCACAATGTCTACAATGACCTTGTATCACTTCATACAGTTGATTCTTGAACAACATGGGTCTGGACTTCAAGGGTCCACATACATGCGAGATTCGTCTCACCTCTGCCACCCCAAGACAGCAAGACCAACTCCTTCTTTTCCTTCTCCTCTTGACCTACTCAACATGAAGATGATGGGGATGAAAACCTTTATGATGATCCATTTCCACTTAATGAATGAGAAATACATTTTTTCTCCTTGTTTTCTTTTCTTTTCTTTTTTTTTTTTTT